>CAUYLG010008738.1:0-121379 GCA_963573385.1 Cacajao melanocephalus
TCTACATCAACTAATGGGCAAAACAGCCAGCTAGCATTAAATGGCAGTATCAAACTCACATATATCAATATTAATCCTAAATTTAAATGGACTAAATGTCCCAATCAGAAGACACAGACAGGTAAATTGGATAAAAATCTAAAATCCATCGGTATGCTGTATCTAAACCCATCTCACATGCAAGGATACACAAAGACTCAAAACAGAGGGATGGAGGAAGACATACCAACCAAATAGAAAACAAAAAACAAACAGAAGCTGCAATTTTCGTCTCTGATAAAACAGACTTTAAAGCAACAAAGACCATAAGAAACAAAGAGGGACATTACGTGGTGGTGAAAGGATCAATGCAACAAGAAGAGCTAATGATCCTAAATATATACACACCCAATACAGGAACACCCAGATACATAAGGCAAGTTCTTAATGACTTACAAAGAGACTTAGACTCCCACACAATAATAGTGGGAGACTTTAACATTACACTGTCAATACTAGACAGATCAACGAGATAGAAAATTAACAAGGCTATCCAGGACTTGAACTCAGACCTGGAACAAGTAAACTTAACGAATATTTACAGAACTCTCCACCCCAAATGCACAAAACATACATTTTTCTCAGTATCACATTACACTTATTTTAAAAGTGACCACATAATTGGAAGTAAATTACTCCTCAGCAATTGCATAGCATTTCACAGGTTTAAATAAAATATTGGTTGGCTGCATGTTTGTTATTTTCATCCCTTATTCCTTCCTGTCTCCATTGTTAAGCACAATTATTGGCACAAAAGATGTTTTTAATACCCATTTTTAGACTTCATTCTAGCCTGGGCAATAGAACAAGAATCCCGTTCTCTCTCCTTCTTTCTCTTCCTCTTTCTTTCTCCCTTACATTCATTTTTCTTCTTTCTTTCACTCTTTCTTTCTTTCTTTCTTCTTTTCTTTTTCTTTCTTTCAAAAAAAAAAAAAAAGACAGTGAACTGGAGAAAAAGATATAGGAGAAAAATGCATATGTTCAGTACTGAAGATCTGAGTTTAGACTAAATGGCTCAAGAAGAGCCTATGAATGAAAAAGCACAAGCCAAGTTAAGACAGAATGTCAACATCTAAGGAGGAGCAAAGAAAGAAATGTCCACAAACATCAGAGATTAAACAGTCTGGTGTGTAAGTGTGAAAAATAACAGGAGAGTACAATATTCATTGAAAATCCTGGACACGACTTTTTTTTTTTTTTTTTTTTTTTTTTGAGATGGAATCTCTT
Source organism: Cacajao melanocephalus (assembly GCA_963573385.1). NCBI lineage: Eukaryota > Metazoa > Chordata > Mammalia > Primates > Pitheciidae > Cacajao > Cacajao melanocephalus. The sequence continues at coordinate 1,267 of CAUYLG010008738.1, forward strand.
TCTGTTGCCCAGGCTGGAATGCAATGGCACATTCTCAGCTCATTGCACCTTCCACCTCCCAGGTTCAAGAAATTCTCCTGCCTCAGCCTCCCAAGTAGCGGGGATTATAGGTATGCACTACCATGCTCAGCTAATTTTTTAATTTTTAGTAGAGATGAGGTTTCACCATATTGGTCAGGCTAGTCTTGGAACTCCAGACCTCGTGATCTACCTGTCTCAGCCTCCAAAGTGCTGGGATTACAGTCCTGAGCCACCGTGCCCGGCCAACATGGCCTTTTAAGAAAGATTACTAATCAGCAGTAACAAGTATAGTGAAGAAGTTCAAGTAGATGAGGTCAGAAAAGGAACTTAGTCACCTGTGATCGGGAATTCTTGGTAACTTTTTCATGGTACATTTAGCAGATAAATGAGTGTACAGGTAAGTCTGCAGTTTGTTGGTGAGTGAAAGGGAATGAGAGGATAGAGAAAGTAAGAGAAATATTTTCACAAAATTTGGTAAAGGATATGGGAATATAGCAGAGAGGGATGCATATTTCATTAGTTGGTATGTCGCCATGCTATCAGAGCGTAGAATCCTGAACGAAGGAGGGCACTTGAGGGTCAGCCATCAAGGTCTGACTCAACATCTTGAGAACGTTCTCTCAAAGTGTGGGTCTCACCTCATTTTTTTTATTGTGCTTTAAGTTCTGGGGTACATGTGCAGATCTTGCAGGATTGTTGCATAGGTACACTCATCTCATTGTTGTTCTAACCAAGGGCAAGGGAGTGTTCCCCTTCTGCTCTTCATATGTGCTCACCTTCATCACATTTCAATTTCTCCATTTCGTCTTGTTTGTCCAGAAGTGACTGGTTTCTTTCATTAAAGATCCAGTTACCTGGCCTCCCTGCTTGAGCACACATATGACCAGAGATGTACCAACGTAGGATGGATTTCTGCTTGTTATTCTTTTCTCTACTGTTGCTTTTATCCATATACTCCGACCTCCCTTCCCATGACCTCATGTCCAAAAATCATTACTGGGCGTATACACGGCTTCTAGTACAATATCTTTCATCTAGTCATTTTTAACGTGAATTTTTAAATAGGTATAATCCACATAATACTGAGAATAAACTGTTTAAAGGTAAAACTAGTGAGCTATTTTATTAAGACAGGAAAATTTTAGGTGATATTCAAAAACAATGACATGCATTGTGAAACCTTTGTTTCCCCAGGCAATACCAATCTTGGACAGGGATGGGGGAATGATTCACATTCAGAGGAGGGAAAATTGTCTTTATGTGACTCGAGTCACAGTTTGCTTCTGTCAAATCTTCAGCCTCCAATGACGCTCAAATATTTTTGGGAATCCTAATGAAGGACTTGTTTTTATGAGTTTTGTGTTATCATTGCAATGTCAACATTGTGTGTAAAGTCAATACAAAATTTAAAACCAATTCCAATATGTTCACTTGATTTACTCTTTTCCATTATTTGGATATCCCATTACACAGGCACAGTGGTTGATTTAAGTACTCCAGGAAGTTGTTCCTATGCCAAGGTAGCTAGCAATAATAATAATAAATCACATAAATGTATCCCAAATTTTAGTCCAAATGAATTACATTCCCACTGCAGCTTTCCCTTCACCATATCAAAAAATTCCAAGAACCATTCCATCAACACAGTATCCAATAGGATGGAGACAGTAACTTTAAACAATTGTGGTTAAAATACCTTACTTCTAGAAATTTTCAAAAATATGAGACTATGTAAACATATCAGTAGTGCCCTCTTCCCCACCAGGACCTTGGAAATGGTCCACGCAAATGAAAGATCTTTAACCTTGTCAATCAGCTGAAATCCCTGATGTTCCAGGGCTGAGCCATGCTTCTCTGAGCCTTCAGTGTCAGTATTTAATGAATATCTGATGAACTAAATTGAAGCACTGGCATCTTCCAATTTTCTCTCTCCAATTCACTGCATGAGTTTCCAAGCAGAACTGCTTTGTCTATAATGTCTTGGAGCGGTTTTTGGTAAAGCCACTCCTTTAGTTCTTACCCACTGGCCACTCTCTTCCATGAGATCCTAAGGTCTGAACCATACACTCACTTTTACTCTTCCATTTTCTATTTACTGTACCACTGTTACTAGATCGCTAATAGTGAAATTGTATGTCTGCCTTCATTATTCCTTTGGGTAACTTTCTTAGAGATTTTCCTAATTCCCAGGGACTCTCTAGTCACTAATGAAGAAGTTCCTAGTGACTCCTATTCTACTGGACTTCTCCATATACCAGGCATGTATAGATGTTATTGAATATTAGAGATGAAAACAGCTGGGTTCACTCTGAGACAATCCCCACATTAACTGTATGTTCAGTATATGCGCAGAAATGCAGAAATAAATCAATCTGGAGGTTCTTTCCCATCAAAATTTAAAAATACTCAGTTGTATTCAGTTACTCTAGCACACACTCAATACTCCACCCATATCCCCTCAGTTCCTTTTACCATTTTGCCACGTACCAGCTCCTGATGAGCTTTCTTTCTTTCCCAACACCTGGAACCTATTTTTTCTGTTAGCGGGCTCCCTCACACTGCAGGAGCCATTTTGCCTGCCAACCTGGGTGTGCCTGGGAATTTGTATCTGCCTGAGAATAGCCCTTAGTCATGTCATCACTACACAGATATAAATGATCTAACTCCCTTGCTTCTGCTTGCCAAGCAGGGTCCACACTATCTCCAAAATCCCCTAAGAACTGAACTGGACCTTACTTTATATCCTTTCCAGATCTACTTATGCTCTCCTCAGCCAGGTTTTCCTGGAAATGTATCCTAATAAATCACTTTCACAGGAATCCTTATCTCAAGGTCTGCTTCTAAAGAATCTGACCTGAGCCAGTTGTTTCCACAAGAAGACCTAGGATGCAGATTCTTAGAATATCTTCCAGAGTTATATCACCAACAAGCCAAATGGCCCAGGGACCCCCTTGATGTTTGTAAAAGCATTGGTAATAACCTGGGCCTGCTGTAGCATTACAATTGCTGACTCTCTCCTGTGATACATTGGAATGAAAGATAGGATACAGGTGTAAGGGAAGGCACTGGCTTGGGCAATACCTCTAGCATTTGAGAAATGTGTGGAAATGGCATTAGAACACCTTTGAAGTTGGCTGTTTGATGGTGGTCATGACCACTGATGTACTCAAGAAGGCCAATTAACATCAGAATATGGTATGAAAGTCAGAAAATCTCCCTGGCAGCATTAAAGATATCCTGATCTCCAATAGCAGAATGCAGACATGTTCTGAAGATCAGACTCAGGATCTGATTGTCAGAGTAGCAGAAAACACAAAGACAAACACTTGACTTAAAGTCAAGTCATAGAAGTCTCATGCTAAAGTCAAGGCCTGAAATTTACCCTAAAACTTCTTGGTATCCTTATCCCAGTACCCCATCCTGGGGGATGGCATCTTCCCTTTTCCTGAAGATCCTCATGCAGAAAACACAGCTGATACAGACGACTTACAAGACAATACTTGCTTAGTCAAATTCTTTTTTTTTTTTTTTTTTTTTTTTTGAGACAGATTCTTGCTCTGTCGCCAGGCTAGAGTGCAGTGGAGTCATCTCGGCTCACTGCAACCTCCTCCTCCCGTGTTCAAGCGACTCTCTTGCCTTGCCCTCCTGAGTAGCTGGGACTACAGGTGTGGGCCACCACACCCAGCTAATTTTTATATTTTTAGTAGAGATGGTTTCACCATGTTGGCCAGGATGGTCTCAATCTCTTGACCTTGTGATCCACCCACCTCGGCCTCCCAAAGTGTTGGAATTACAGGCGTGAGCCACCGTGCCTGACCTGCTTAGTCAAATTTTATCCTCACTTTATCTAATACCTTAACAAATAGTAAACCTAAATACTTGACAAATAGTTAGGTCAGGTCTTAGGATGGTCCAAATGGTGTAATGCTGGCTCTGGTAAAGTGGAAGGGACAAGGAGAGCATGACTAGAATATGGGACCAGGGTTTTGGGGGCAGAAGGTAAGTCCAGATAAGGGAGAGCTTGTTAATATGAGGGCACACTGCTGTGACTCAGGATTTAATATCATTGAAGCTTAAATGAAAATGTTCAAAACAGTCCAATCCTGCCAAATTAGTAATTCAGATGCAATACCACATCCCACGTGGAACAGCAGACAGTAATGCCATTTGTAAAGACTTAGTAGATGCTAGAGCAGTGGTCTCTGTTGTATTCCCATTGGACTCACCAACATGGCCCCAGAATAAATAGATTGTAGCAGATGGTGGAGGACCACCACAGATGGGATCCAGTGGTAGTCTTAACTGCATATGGTGTGCCAGATGGAACACATCAGCAGAGGCTCTGTTACTTCCTATACAGGTATTGATATGGTAAATGTGTTCTTTGGAAGAGCCTTTGGAAAGGAGGATTATAAGTAGTTTACATTAACTTGGGATAGACAACAGTACTCCTTTCACACTTTTGTCAAGGAATACGTTAACTCGCCAGCCTCTTTCACAACATAATCTGAAAGGATCTTGATTACCTGCAACATCACATTGTTTTACTACAAGCATGTAGTTATGTTAACTAAAGCTGAGTAGCAAGAAGGAGCAAGGACGCTGGATGCTCTGCAAAAATACATACGCTCCCAAGTAGGGGAAGAGGGGAAGAGAAAGTCTACAAAGTGTCAGTGACTAGCCACTTAAGTGAAGTTTTCAGCGATCCAGTGGTCTCAAATATGCTAGAATATTATCTCCAAAGTAAAGGACAATTATATCTTGAAACTCCTACCACTAAGAAAAAAAGCACAAAACTTGGCAAAAAAAAAAAAAAAAGGTGTAAAACTCATCAAGTTTTAGAGGCAATATATATCACACATCTAATAAGACAGTATGCTAACACTTACTTGCCCCAGCCTCAAAGTTCATTCTCAAAATACTCTTCACTGCCCCTACAACCAGGGCACTGGGTCTGGATCACAGACTCCTCCACCCCTCTCCAGCCTAAGTGTTTGGGCCCTCACCAGGTTATTCTAGCTACTCCCACAGCGGCAAAGCTAGCATCCTTTCCACACTGGACACACCATTCCAAATTAAAAAGAGCACCAGATCCACATCCAGAAATTTCCTCATCCCCAAAATATTCTTCCTCCCTCACAGGACCAACTTCACTGCACTTAACAAAAATTCCACAAGTTGCCAATCCAGAAGGCCCTAGTCCACAACACTATCCATCTCGAATTTTAAATCTTTTATCTCATATCTTGTTTCTGAGCCTTCCTGGTATTCCCTCCCACATCCCTGAATAGTCAACTCCAATTCTTCACATTCATCCAGGAGCTATGGCTGTAGGGCCTTCTAAAAGTTCAGTCTTTCACATCTCCTTTTTCTCCTTTTGTCTTCTTCGTCTGCGGGGTACTGTTTAAGTCCCTGCCCCCAATCTCTGGCAGTCAGGCCTATTGTCAGCCTCACACATTGCCCTGCTTTCTTCTAACTGTTCAATTTGTTTGTCCACAGAAATCCAGCAGTTCACAGCCCTTTCTGTTAACCTAACTACATAAACCTAGTCTGAAATAAACCTGCATCTTACGTACTTGGCCAATCCATTCCTGAAACCTGCTTATAATCTTTCTCAGCTAAACAACTTTCTCTCCAAGCCATCAAATCCACCCACACCATCACACACAGGGCTGTCACCCTCCTTTGCCTTATAACCTCTAAACTAAACATGTTATAATCCCGTTTCCATAAAACACCTCTTACCAACCCTTCCCTGCTCTGCTGGCACAGCTTTCCATGATCCAATCCAAGGGTGCTCCCTGGAAAAAATGCACACACAATTCCCTCAACTGCAGTCTATATCCTTCTGCCCTATCAGGACAACAGTGGCTATTAGTTAAGAAAAACCATTTCTCTCTCTCTCTCTCCAAACCCAAACAGCCTTCACCTCCTCCCTCACCAACTTTCCCTATCAGACCCTTGCAGGGGCGACTGTTGCTAAAAGCTATTCAACCTGAAGAAATAAAATGTTGGAACAAAAAGTTTGTCCAGGATTCTACCCCCATCTTCTCATAGCTCGCTACCTTTACTTACAGCTTTTGCCTGTCACCCCCGGTCTTTTCTTTCTGTGTGGCACAAACTCATCTTTGCCTGCCGGCAATTTGGTCAAGAACGTACACCCGGGTTTTAATCTCCAAACATTAGCATGTTGCCGAGCAACAAGACCATCCAGCTTCCTTTGGTAGCTTCTGTCTCATCTTCCTCCACCTGTACTAAATGGGCTCTACATCTCATTCTTCTGGTAGTAGAATTAAGCATCTCTGCTGCACTTGGCACTGGAATAGCAAGTATATCAACTTCTCTATATTAAAAAAAAATCTACAGTCCTCTATAATACTGTAGAGGACATGCATACTTTCATAACAAGCCTCCAAAAGCAGAAAAACTCCCTTGCGGGAGTCATCCTCCAAAACCAAAGGGTCCTAGAGCTGCTAACCACTGAAAGGGGGGACAGGTGTGTATCTCCAAGAAGAATGCTTTTTTTATGTTAAGTAATCTGGCATTGTTCGCAGAGCCCATGGCCTCCGTAATAGGGCTGCAGAAATCCAACATCAAGCCACTAACTCTTGGTAACAGGGACCATCCCTCCTAAAGTGCATGCCTTGGGTAACCCCTTTCTTAGGGCCCCTAATCTCCCTCCTCTAAATACTAACAATTGGCCCATGTGTATTCACCTCCATATCCTGCTTTATTTCCTGAAGGCTGAACTCCCTTGTCCAGGCAACCACCCAGAAACACATTGATGCCATTCTTCTCCTCCACCAAGTTCCAGGAAAACAACTCTGAAGTTGGACACCCACTTCTTCAAAATCCCAAGCCTGATAACAGCACCCCTATTCAGCAGGAAGCAGCCAGATAATCGACAATGTCCCCTTTTCCTTTTATATTAAAATAGAAAGCAAGAATGTTAGTCCAAACTGCACCACTTTGTAAGCCTCCCACACCACCATTTCTCAGAGCTTGGTCAAAGTGAAACATTCCACAGGGGTTTGGGCCATAAGAAATAGCCTGCCTCTTATCATATTCTGCTGGGAGAAAGTACAAAAGTGCAAGGAACATCACATTCAGCCGGAACAACAGCTAGAACAACTTCGCCCGTGAACACATAATCAACATTTTCCCAGGCAGCAGGCTGTGCCCCCACCAGACTCCTCCTGCCCAGGCCTATAAACTGCCCTAGCCTGTAAGCAGCAGTGAGCCCTGGCATTAAGCTGATCTCCCACCTCTGTGGGTCTAATGCTATGCATAAAGCCTTCATTTGCTCTTAAGCCACCCTCTCTCTCTCTCCATCTGTATGTCTTTAACCCTTGCCTTCCTTTCAAAACCTGACACCCTGTAGACAACCACTGATGGGTACCGGCATGTAAATACTCTAACTACTGTGCCTTTGGTTATGACAAATCTGAGGTGCAGCCTACACTGTTCCCACTGCTCTCTTGTAGGATTAGTCCAAATTTACCTTCCTCCAGACTTGGCTTGATATCGGATCCTTGTTTGGTCTCCTTTCTTTCCCTGCCCACTTCCCAACCTCCTTCCTATTTTTGTTGTTAGTTTGTTTTCCTGAAAGTACCATTACATCACTTTAACATCAATCTTCATCTCGGGATCTGTTTCTGGGGAAGGCAGCAGTTATTTCCACAATACTATTAGTATTATTTTCATGTTAATATAGGTAGGCTATAATAAAGCAAAAAGTATATTCATTGGGAACAATGACGTTCAACAAAAGAGAAATACGTAAGACTATAAAATCAAAAAAATTTGAAAATAACCCTAATCCTAAATTTGAGTTCGAAATATAAGGAAAAAAATTATAATTTCTTTTCAAAAAAATACCTTTTTCAAGTTTTTCCACTGAAAACGTCTAAAAGCAATGTGACCCAGGAACAATGAGCACTTAGTTCTCAGAGTGTGGTCTCTAAACATTATTTTCTGCTGAAAGGAGCCAGCACTTCTTAAGAAAGCCCAGATCTCAGACGAGAAAATATGTAAGAGGAAGCTGGAAAGTTTTTTATGTGTTGGAAGACAAGGAAGCTATTCAAGACCACAAGTCCTATCATAATGACATGGAAACCAGCTTGAAGGGACTCCCACTGGCTAAAGAAGGAACAACTGGAGCATGAAAAAGGAATAAGAACTGCAATAGACTGTAACATATCAAATAAAATTCATGAGGTCCTAACAGTACTTGGTCATCCTTGCTAAGACACTAACTTATTCTAGAACTTTATCAAGTAATTATGGTAACTTTCCTATTAAATCTGTATTTCCAGCTTACCAAATGTATGATAAGGTAAATTTCCTTTTTTATAAAAAAATTCTAGCTTGTAAATGGAGGAGACATGATAGAATTAGAAAATCACCATTTTATAACTTCTACTCAAATAATGTATCTAGGCAATATTTACTAACCATATCTAAAAGCCATAGGTGAAAAGATGATGAAAACTTTATTCATGAATAAGTGAGGCTAAGCATATCTGAACCTACTGATTAATCTTACTACCACCAAAAGTGAGACAACCTGCTACTATATGCCTCCCAACAGGGTGCAATAGTACCCTGTATCATCCAGTATCCCTGTGAAGTGTTTTTGTGCTGAATCTAACCAAGTCTCTATATACACCTCACAGTTTTCAGGATGTAAGGAAATAAAAAAACGTATCAAATGATCCTAAAAGGGAGCTATTAGCCAAACCAGTTACGACAGAGACTCTGCAAGGGCCCCCTTCCCCCCTACTTTTTTTTAATTGTTGTTGTTTTTAAGTGATAGCAAATGTAAACTGGGAGAGGGGATCATTATACAATAAGAGACATGAGAGCCTTAACAATTAAATGCTATTATGTAGATCCTATTTTAATCTTCATTTAAATCAAGTAAATATAAAGGATACAACCTTGAAGCAATTGGGAAAATTATAATGTTTGGGTATTAGATGCTGTTAAGGGATTATTGTTTATTTACTAGATGTGCTGATAACATGTTAGTTACATTTTTAAAAATCCTAATGAATTAGATAGCCATGCTGAATGTTTTATAGAAGAAATGACATAATGTCCAAAATTTACTTTAAAATGCTACAAAAAACAACCACTGAATGTGGAAACTCAAATGGCCAAATACTGACAATTATTGAAGTGGGTTATGGTTATCTTAAACTGTTCTACATTTTTTGTATGCTTAAACATTTCCATAAGATGATAAATTTTAAAACTCAATACATAAAACACAGAATCCAGAAGAAACAATTTCAAAGAATCTCACAGAGCAGCAGAAAGCTTTAGGGCCAGCAAACAGAAAGATGGTTTTCCTTTCGGCAATCAGTACCCAGAACTGGGATATTGATGGCAATTGGGAGTGTTATTTTTTTAACACATGGACATTAAACAACTGCTGACCTAAGTCTTTCAATCACCAAAAGGGACCCTTTTTCAGAAAATGCCAAAAATTGTCAAGTATGATAAAAAACAAATAGTACAAACATTCTGTAGCACACAGAAGAGGACGAGCAGAATCTGGACTTCTGAAAAAGAAAAAAATCCCACTGAATAACAACATCAAAGTCTCCTGGGCAAAGGGGTTAAAGATTTACAACATTTCTTTAGAGGAAAAAAAATAACTGATTCAATTTACAGAGCATCTGCTATGTGCCAAACATTTAATGGTAACTTTAAAAGCATAATAAAAAAATACTTGTTAAGTATGTAATAAATTATCTATAATGCAAAATCACTGATTTTAGGGCTTAGATTTTTTAACTAATTAGCAGATTAATTTCAAAGAGTTCTAAGTTAAAAGTATTAGGGCCAGGCCTGATAGCTCACTCCTGTCATTCCAACAATTTGGGAGGCCAAGGCATGAGGATTGCTTGAGGCAAGAAGTTTGAAATCAACCTGGGCAACACAGCGAGACCCTGTCTCTACCAATTAGCTGGGTACAGTGTTGCATACCTGTAATCCCAGCCACTCAGGGGGCTGAAGTGGAAGGATCCCTTGAGCTCAAGAGTTCAAGTCTGCAGTGAGCTATAATTACACCATAGCACTCCAGCCTGGGTGACAGAATGAGAACCTATCTATTTTTTAAAAAATATTTCTGGATATTGCTATAACTAAGTGGCTGAACCAGCACCTACAGTCATTGCAGGAAGAGCCATGAGAGAAGCCACACCTTCCAGAGGACATGCCTCAGTAAAATGTACCTCTTTCTGAGTATGCTTAATGTCAAACAGACGTGCCCTTTGGAGAGGAGTGTGGAGGAGACAGGGTGAGGGGAAGAGGGGAAGGAAGGAAGGAGGGAGAAGGAGGAAGGGGAGGGGAGGGGAGAGGAGGGGAGAGGAGGGGAGGGAAGAAGGAGAAAGAAAGAGAGAAAGACAGAAAGAACGACAAAGAGAAAAAAAGAAAGAAAGAAAAAAAAAGGAAGGCAAAAGGAAGAAAAAGAGGGAGAAAAGAAGGAAAGGAATTAAAGGTAAAAATTTAATAGGGCATTTATGGAGAATTTAGAAAGCCACAACATGCCCATGAGAACAGCATTGTACACCCAGAGCCATCCTTAATAAAGAAATCTTGAGAGCACTTATGGCAGGCAAGCTCTACCTCCTACACAGGGAGAGAGACTAAGGGTGTCTGCTTATTATGCCATGAAATTACTGGCAAATTCCTAGTCCACTGGATAATTTTGAGTCACACTCCTTCCCTGAAGCTTTAAGGAAAAGGTAAAAGTAAAGTTAAAATTTAAGCTTTTAACTTTGACATAGTGATGCCAAAAGAATTGGTGAATGATTTATGGGGGCTAAACTTGGTAATACTGGAAAGTCGACACTGTGTAAAGTTGAGAGAAAAGTCTTGACAGCAGCAGCAGAAGTCACTTTTTTGTCCCGAATCAGGTTAGTCTCACTTTTATAAGAGGCTCATTAAATGAAATAAGCAATCAGTTAATTCCCCAGAGGGCCATTAAGGGGGCCTTCCCTGGCAAAGATATGATTGAAAGTACGGCAATAGGGGAAAATTTGGGGAAGGGTGGAATATGCCCCATCTTCTAAGGCTTTTCACAAGAGAAAGAAAAAAGAACATATTTTTAGCAATCAGTGTGAGGTTCACAGGGACACAATGAAAGAGTCGTATGTGTTGTACCATGTGTGATGCTTGTATAGCTGTGGTGTGCTGTGTCTGTAATGTGTGTGGCACACTGTGTGTGCCTGGTGTGTATGTGCCCGTTTGTGTGTGCGTGTGATTATGTGCGTGGTGTTTGTAGTTTGCCCTTCCATTTTGAGCATGTAGTATTGTAACGTGTTCATATGTTTGGTTTGCATGTATGTGTGGAGTATATGTGTGGAGAACATAAGGGGAGTTTATATCATGTGTTTATGTTGTATGTACGTATGTGGTACATATGTATGGGTGGTTTGTGTGTGTGGTGTGTATGTATATATGTACTGAAATAAAGAGTGGCCCCAGAAGAGGTTCCAATGTGTGATAATGATGGTTGACAAACTGCTCATTCAAAAATATTTTGCAAATCCTTTCTCAGGACTTAGGTATCTTTGGAGCACGAGGTATCATATAATCTGATATGGTAAAGTCCTGAGGTCTAGACTGACCAGCACAGATTGGTGCTGAATTCTGACTATAAAGGGTTGCCTGATAGGACACTGCTCCATTCTGATTCACACGCTGAGCTTCCTGCCATAAAACTTTGCAGCAGTGACTGCTCTATCCACGGAAACTGAAGATATGTACAGGGACCTCTGGAAGTATAAAGAACAATTAGCCTCTGCTTGAGTTGGTGGTATCAAGAAGCAGATAGTATCTTTTAGCTCTATTAAGACACAGGAGGAAAAAAAGAATTTATTTTACCTTTGCTTGCTCCTTCTCTGACATTCTTCCTTTCTTTTTGTACTGCCAAGTTTCTGACCTATAACAATCTCTTCCTGCCTGAAGGGCTTCTTTTAATGTTCCTTATAGGGGAGGTCTACCGGCAATGGATTCTTTTCATTTCTCACTCTGGAGAAATATTATCATTGGATTTAGAATTCTGGATTGGCAGGGTTATTTGTTTTCTGTAGTCTTCAGGTCTTCCATATATTTTTAATCAACCAAAATGATCACAAAAGTGAAATAAATATCAAGGGGAGCACATAATGGAGATGAACGGGCACTACTGTGATGGAGCAAGTTTCTCTCTGAAGCAGTTTTAAACCAGAGAGGAGTACTGGGTAGTGTCTACATTATGCTGACATCAGTGTGTTTTGCACTCACAGTGAGTGGAGGCCAAACCCTTCAGCAAGAAGAGAAGCAACTTCAGCCGTGTATGTAAATGGATAACCAGTTGCCTCCCAAAAAAGGTAGAACTTTATTCTGTTCCACTGTATAGGCTTTCTATTTCCTAAATATTACATCACAGATTTTACGTGGAAGAATATTTTTGTGAAATACATATGGGGTCTTAAAAATATTCAGAAAAGAATGGAGAAGAAACCAGACCTACTATGGTTTTCAATCAGAAAATCCCAAGTAAAAAGATTCTACATGCTCTGGTTGCTCACATTTTATTTTCATTTTTGTACACTTGTCAGTTTATCATGTGGTAGAAAATATCAGAAAAAAACCTGGGCTATTTTGGTTCCATCTCCAAGAGAAGAAGAGATAGATCCGTAAGAGGAAGTAAGGCAGGATGAATGTTCTTGAGTCCCTGCATTCTTGGACATCAACAGATAAATGTGTACTGAATATTTTTTGAGATAAACTGTTTATATCAGGTAGGATAGGGTATCAACAATAAAGAATTACTGCTATTGGCTTAGCGTTGTGTCCATGTCATAGGGGACAAAATCCCAAAAAAACGAGACGAGCAATAGATTGTATACTTTTTCAACTTATGTAAAAGTTACTGTATATTAAATTATATATTTCTTCTTGTATCAATTTTGATATTTATTTTGCTTAAGTTGTCCATTTCATCTACATTCAAAGTTTATATATATGTATTTTTTTTTCAATATTTCTGCCCTTATGCATTTAATTCCTTTTAGACTCTTTGGGTTTGCTCCTTTGTTCAGTTTCCAAGTTTTTAAATTCTTTCTTCTCTTTTTGATAAATATATTTACAGATGCACATTTTACTGCGTCCATGAGTTTGATATGTAGTATTCTTACTGTTACTCAACTCCAAACTCTTTAGAATTCCCCTTATGGTCTTCTTTTTGACACAAAACTTATTTAGACATAATTTATGGACTTCCTGGAGAAATGTGAAGGAGAGAAACGAGTAAAACTCAAAAGGGCACCCCTACATGACTAAGACAACGAGCCCCTCTCTGACATGGTGACAATGACTTCACTTTTACCACATAGAGGCTTTTTTCTCTCCTGCAGGGGTGTTTTTGTACAAGGTTTCTGACAGCTTTCTAGATCCATTCACCTCCCTAAGATTATGAGTTTAGGCTGCAAATCAAAGAAAGCGCTGGCTGATTATTAAATTTCTCAGGGGTATTCTTTTACCCCCTTCTATCCAGCTCTTAAGATCATATGGCACAAAATTTCCTTGCAGTCCACTAACAATGTTAGGGAGCAATGTGTTCATCCTTCACTGACCTTGTAAGTCTTTGGCATCTAAGCATTTTAGAAGAGGATCTCCTACTATATACTATCCCATTCTAGGACCTTGGTATTTCATTCCTGTGGTCCCCATATTGTGAAAGGCCAAAAAATTCCCAAGATCAAAAGTGCAGAGTGAAAAATCTGACTTCAATGCTCAACTTACATTTTGAGGCCCCGATCTTCACTAAGCCCTTGGCCTGAATATTTCATCTTTCCTTTTAGATCACCCATGCTTTTAATGAAACAGTTCATTTTAAATATATTTTATCTAATATTCTATCTTTTAACAATGGAGGCTCAGGCTAGTCTAGAAAACTAGCCAACTATTTGTTGGGTACTAATGCTTTTTTTCATTTAAAAGTTTATCTAAAGAGTATTCCACAATTTTAGGCAGATATTTTTCCTCATTTTTAGAGCTGAAGTATGGATGGATATATTATAATTTATTTAAATGGTCACTAATTTATAGACATCTAATTTGTTTACAATATTTTACTAATTCAAACAATTCTATATGAATGCTGTAAAATGATATAAAATTCAATAGGATGATATAAAATATGTATACATCTAATAAAATAGCTTACAATATATAAAGCAAAATAGCCCTATGAAAATTATGAAGATATAAAATCCTAAATAAAATTTTAACAGAACAAATTAAGAATTTATAAAAACATTAAAAAAGCAACCACTAAGTCAGTTTTATCCTCAAAATGAAAGAGTAATTTAATGTTAGAAAATGTATACAAGTCACTCCACAAAAATTAATCAAAAGAGAAAAACTGTATGATTATCTCATTAGATATAAAAAATCTATTTATGAAGTTAATATTTATTTGCAATAAAAAATTATTAGTTAACTATGAATGTTGACTAGACAGAATTCCAAGATGGCTCCCAAGATTCCTGGCTCCTGTTTTATTCTTGGGTGGAACCATGAGCACAGAAAATACAGCCCAGAGCCCAGAGCGTACAACCAAGAGCCACAAGAATTATCTCCAGGCTTCACGAAAAATCCAACCCTGGCCTTTAACTTCAGAACCTTCATGGATCAATGACTCCTTTTCTCCTCTGTTATTCCCCACTCCACCCCCTTGTCTATAGCTTTATCCTACACCTGTTCCACCATTACATGTTAAGAGAGTTAGGGGCATTTAACTTGCCACTTTAGTTTCACAAGCCCACAGATAGAAATTGTACCCTAGGATGGATTAATCATAGGTGTCTCTTTCACAACTGGATTTAGATGATGAGATTTTGGACTTTGTGCTAATGACATTTTGATGAGGTTTTAAACTTGAGCTGATAATGTAATAACATGAAGAATTTGGGAAGCTTGAAATGGGGTGAATATGTTTTGCATGTAGGAGGAACATGACTCTTTAAAGGCCAGATGGTGTACTGTAGTAGGAAGAATTCTAAGTTTACTCCCAAGATTCCCAGCCCCTGGTGTATACACACTTTCTCCCAGTAGTAATGTTCCCAAATCAGTTGATCTTAAATAGGGAAATTATGCAGGTAGGACAGATCTAATCACATGAGCCCTTTAAATCTGGTTGTACAGGTCAGAGACAGAGTAGGTAGATTCAAAGTGTGAGAGGGATTCAACATAAAGTAGATTCCCATTGCTGATTTTGGAGATGGAGGGGGCCGCATAGATTAACTTTGCCTGTTTTTGAACTTCGTAAAACTAGATTCCTATAGTATATACTGTCTGTTCTCTAGCTTCTTTAACTGAGCATGTTTTTGTTGAAATTCATCCAGATTTATGCAGATTGTTGTGCATAAGTAGGTTCTTCCTTTTATTTCTGAGTAATATGCATTGTATTAACATACCATGGTATGTTCATTCTTTCCAAACATTCTGCTATTTTGAATAAAGCTGCTATAAACATTTCTGTACATATTGTTTTGTAGACATATACCTATATTTCTCTTGAAAAAATGCCACTTGTTGAAAAATACTTTACTTTCCTCCAATGAATTGCATTAGTACACTTATCTTTAAAAAGTTAACCATATATGTGTATTTGTTTCTGGACTTCCTACTTTTTTCCATCAGTGAACTTGTTTGGGTGTACATCAACTGATTAGCTTATATCAGTAAGTAATTACATTTTTTTTAATGCCATTTTTCTCCACATTGAGCATATATGAGTCTTTCAACCAGAGTATTCTTAAAACAGTGGAAAAGGAATAGTTTTCTTGACAGAAAATGTCTTCATTGTTATTAAGGGGACTTATTTTCAAGAGTAACACAGAGTATTTTTAAAGCATCTTTTAAAAAGTAGACATGAGCCTGGCCTTTGCAGGGGCATAGATGAAGCTGGAAACCATCATCCTCAGCAAACTGACACAAGAACAGAAAACCAGACGCTGCGTGTTCTTACTCATAAGTGGGTGTTGAATAATGAGAACACATGGACACAGGGAGGGAAACATCACACACCACGGCCTATCAGGGAGTCGGGGGCTAGGAGAGGGATAGCAGGGGCTAGGGGGATTGGGAAGGGATAGCATTAGGAGAAATACCTAATGTAGATGGCAGAATGATGAATGCAGCAAACCACCATGGCACGTGTATACCTATGGAACAAACCCACATGTTCTGCACATGTACCCCAGAACTTAAAGTATAATAAATAAATTTTTAAAAAAATAGACATGAGCCAAAGAACGTGGAAGATTGGCTTAATTTTCTTGGAATTTCTACTTGGTATTATAATTTTAAGGAGAATATGGTATTATTATATCAGTCACACATCTTCCTATTATATAGTAATTCACAAAGGCCATTAAGTACAATAAAATTTTAAATGAATATCATGGGCTCCAAATTTCTGAATGGCCCTCCTATAGTTAAAGTATGTTTTTATCTCAGCTGTGTCAACAATTGAGACTTTCTGTTCTATTTTGTAGCTCCAGGTTTCTGTTCCTTTCGCTATGGATTGTCTTTCCTTTTACACTGTTGTAATGTTGTAACAATGGCACAACGCACATGCCTGAACCTCACAATGGTAGTCATGGTGAATAGTACAGATCCACACGGTTTGCCCAACACCTCCACAAAGAAGCTCCTGGATAATATAAAGGTATATCAATAATTTTCCCCATAATCAAATGTTTACAAACCTGTCTTTTTAACTAATTTGTGTAGAGATTGAATTGTATCAATATGACAATATAATTGAAAAAGAAGCTCAAGTCTTCATCTACTTTGCCAGTAGTGGCCTAAATAAAATATTCCACGATTAAAGTATGGCTCAACATTTCTGAAGAGCTTGTTGTGTAAATCCTTCTATGTGAGGGATAATAAAACCCAAGAGTCAGGGCTTCTTTACAATCAAGAAATTTGGACAAGAGGGAAAAAATGGAAAGCATTTTAAACCAGAAGTGGAAGGTGAAGACACATTACATTTTTTATTTAAGTTTTGGACATGCAAGACATTTAAATGTTTCATTAATTTCATCTTTGGAAGACAATCAGTTGTTATCTGCCAGAATATTCAGATGCAGGAAAAATAAAAGCAAGATAGGTAATGTCAGTAAAGAGATGGAAACTATAAAAAGAATAAAAAATCAATACTAGAAATCAAAGAAACTATAACAAAGAATGCTTTTGACAGACTCATCAGTAGACTTCACACCACTGAGGAAATAATTAGTGAACATAAAGATAGGTCAAAAGAAACTTCCCAAGCTGAAATGCAAAGAGAACAAGAATGAAAAAAAAAAAAATTAACAGATCATTCCCAAATTGTAGACAGTATCAAACAGTGTAACATGCGCATGGCTGGAACGCCAGAGAGAACAGGAAACAAGAAATTTTTTTTAAAAAAATGGCTGAGAACTTTCCATAATTAATGACAGACAACAAACCACAGATCCAAGCAGCTCAAAGAACACCAAACGAGATAAAAAGCAAAAAGAAAAACAATCAAAGAAAAGCCACCTAGGCATACCATGTTTAAATTGCAGAAAACCAAGACAAAAAGAACATTTCAGTAAAACCAAAGGAAGAAAATACCTACAGAGGAACAAGTAGAAGAATTACAGCTGACTTCTTATTACAAACCATGCAAACAAGGAGAGAAGAGTGAACTCTTTAATGTGTTGAAAGAAAGAAAACCCCTGCCAATCTAGAATTCTATATTCAATAAAATTATTGACAAATTGAAAGACTATAAAATTTCAAGCTATACCTATAGCTTGAGAAAGCCTTTATTGTCTTTCAATTTCTAAATGTCCATCAGTATATGACATATATATATGGACGGAATTTACTGCCAGCAGGCTTACCACAAAACAAATGTTAAAAGATGGTAGATTTTAATCCGACTATACTGATAATCACTTTAAATGTGAATGTTCTAAACACACCAGGTAAAAGACAGAAATTGTTAAAAGGGATAACAAATAAATATCCTCAAATACGCGATCTACAAGAAATCTTGTTAAAATACAAAGACTCAGACAGGTTAGAGGTAAAGAGATGAAAAAAGATGCAAACTATGCAACCATGAGAACATGAATCAAAAGAAAACTGAAGTAGCTATATTAATTTTAGACAAAGCAGAATTTATAGCAATGAAAATAACCAAAGATAAAGAGGGCATTACCCAATGATAAAGTAGTGAATTCTCCAAAAACAAATGATTCTAAGTATGTGTATCCCTAACAACAGAGCAGCACAATATAGGAGGCAAACACTGTAAGAACTGAAAGGTGGAATAGACAAATACACACTTGGTAACTATTTTCTATGTGTTAAATCTATTCTTTGCTAAATTTCTTTTCATTCACGTTTTGTCTTCTCTGGGTTTAACTGAGCATTTTATATGATTGAATTTTATCTCCTCTCTTGATATATTATTTACACTTAAAAAACTGTTTTAATAGCTTCCATAGGTTTTTAAATACACGTTTTTAATAATATAAATCTACCGCCAAATAACACTATACTATTTCATGTATCATGAAGGCTTCATGTAACAGAATATTTCTGATTCCTCTCTCCCATCTCTTGTGACTACTGTTAATCATTTTATGTATCTATATGTTATAAACCTTCAAAACATTCCTTCAACAAAAAGTTATCTTTTAGATCAATTCAAAATAAAATATTTTCCACTTTCATTTATTCTTTTCTAATGGTCTTACTTCTTAATTGTACACTTACATTTTTTAGCTATATCACTTTTCTTCTGCCTGAAGAACTTTTTTTGACATTTTTTTTGTGGATGATGCTTTTGTTATTGCATGTAAGAAATCTTTGCATAACCCAAGATGAAAAGAATTCTTCTATATTTTAGAAGTTTTATAATTTTTCATTTTACATTTAAATCTATGATTCATTTTAAATTACTTTTTGTATATGTTACATAAAAAATCTTTTTTTACATATGGATATACAATTTTTTCCAGCACAATTTGTTTAAAAAACAATTCTTTCTCCAATGAATTGCCTCAATGTTTGTTGAAAATTAATAGTTGGAGAACTAATACTACCTACTGCTAATTTTGAGATAGAGTTATAGTAATCAAGACAGTGTAGAATTAGTGTAAAGACAGAAAACAGATCAATGAACTATAATAGAGAGACTAACACACATATGAACAACTGATTTTTCAAGATATAAAAAAGAACAAACATAAAACTGGACTTCATCAGATTTTTTAAGATACTGTTAATTTAATGAAAAAACAAGCCAGCAGCAGGGGTACACGTTTGCAAATCATATAAAGAACTTCTATCAAAACTCAATTAAAAAACACAACCCAATACAAAAAATAGAAAAAAGATGTGAACAGATACTTCACCAAAGGAAATACACAGAGGGAAAATACTCACATGAAAAGATGCTTTATATCATTTGACATTGGAGACAAACACTAACTACAAAGATAAATTACTATACACTGATTCAAATGGCTAAAATTATAATGATTGCACATACAAAGTGTTGGCAAGAATGTAGAGGAACCAGAATTCTCCTGCAGTGCTGGTGAGAATGCAATGTGGTACAAACCACTTTGGAATACACTTTGCCATTTCATAAAAAATTAAGCATACACCTATTATACGATACAGTCATTCCACTGCTAGTTATTTACTGAAGAAAAATAAAAGCATATGTCCATTCAGGGACTTGTACATAAAAGTTCTATG
Source organism: Cacajao melanocephalus (assembly GCA_963573385.1). Lineage (NCBI taxonomy): Eukaryota > Metazoa > Chordata > Mammalia > Primates > Pitheciidae > Cacajao > Cacajao melanocephalus. The sequence continues at coordinate 21,097 of CAUYLG010008738.1, forward strand.
AACATTGTTGTCTAAATTTATTTCTGATAGCTAAACAACTGGAAATAACCTAAATGTCCATCAGTAAGTGAATGAATGAACAAGCTATGGCACGTCCATAAAATGTAGTACTCCTTAGCAGTATAACAGAATGAACTACTGACATAAAGAACAATATAAATAAAACTTAAGATAATTATGTCAAGTGAAATAAGCTAGACAACCAAAAAGAGTACATACATAGGACTCCCTTAATAGAAAACTTCTAGAAAATGAAAACTAAGTTACAGCAACAGGCAGCAGATCCGTGGTGGTGAAGAGCAGGAGGGAGGAATTACAAATAAAATAGGGGGAAGCCTTTGGAGATAAAAAATATGTTCACTGTCTTAATTGTGGTTACAACTTCACAAGTATATATATAGAGATAAGATTTATTGTGCCGATTATCAAAAATCTGTTAAAATATATTTTACACATGTGTTTGAACTATATTCTTAAATATTTATGTTATTCCAGTGCTCTGGTTTAAATACTGAGAACCTCATATTCTAGAGAAACGGTTTCTCATAGGAGCTGTATTTTAGAACCTTCACTATAGCTCTAAAAGAGGAGGGACCTCATGAACTATGGAATTTGGAAGATTTCTCTAGGATATGCATCAACTCACCACCCCATGAAACCTTTTGCCATCCCATGAAACTTCCTGTCACAATTCAGTTTACTGCTATATGAGATACTACATTTAAAAATGAAGAAATAGAATACATAATTATTCTAAATAGAAAAACACAACAGAAAATTATCCCTCACAGCAGATCTAAACTGTAGTCTAATATTACAAAATAACCTAAAAATTAGTAAAGCAATTACAGCTATGAAAGGAGCACCGTAATGCAGTACCTGTAAGAACTCAAAGTAGACATGGCCAGACCACAGGAGGCTATGCTCAGACAACAGATGTATGAAAAAAAGGAAATTGACAGGAAAGGATTATGAAAGTCAGAAAGAACATTTTAGAAAAAAAGACGAAATAACAAGAAAAACAAGGGAGAATAGACACAAACAGATATTTAACCCCAGTAAGAAATACTGAGTATAGAAAAGAAGATAAGAAAGAAGATAAATGAGGAATATTCTGTAGTCAATCTTCCCTCTTCCATCAAAGTCAAGAATGTATCATTATTCTTTCTAAAGTTTACCAACCCGACAGAAATTCTGCCATAACTTTAAAGTAGATATTCTTTTATACTAACGGGATTACACATTTGTATATTTCTGTGATCTATGTTTATTGATCATTTCCATTTTGTTCTCTTATAAATTATGTATTGATATCCTTGATACATTTTCCTCATTGAGGTATTATATATTTCTTATTCATTTATATGACCCATACAAATGTGTATATATATTTGTTTCTAAGATCTACATAGAGTCATTTATACATTTATATGTGGAATACTTTGTTCAATGGCAACCAGTTAATGCGTTGAATAGAAAAATATAAACTGAGGTTTTACACTCTGAGCTCAAGGTTTTTAAACCAATTCTGGTGAACTTTTTTTCTTTTCTACATTCTGCTATGGAGAGTGATAGCTTTAAGCCATAAGGAAAACTATCCACAATTTTAAGTGATCTGTTCACATGCACAGGGAAAGTGAAACAAATGCCTCCTGGCCCACCTGATATGGGTAAGGGTGGGTACTGTCTTCCTTGGTGCTGCCTGTGATTACAAAGAAGAAAAACAAAACCTGCTTCATCTTCTGGGTAGCCCCCTTCCTCTCAATGGAAAAGATCTGGAAATTCCCTGGCACCCTGGCTACAATATGGATATGCCTTACTGGTTATTATTTGGTACCCTTGGAGAGTCACTCCTCCTAGATTTCTCCACGGAAGTCATTTTCCATCCAAGAGAAATATTACACTCTAGAGGCCACAGCTACAGGGTGACAGGGACTTGAAAAGGAAAGAAAAAAAGAGGAACGGAGGGATAAGATAATACTGATGACAACAAACATATGGATTCCTATTACATTTAATATTCAGCCAAAAATAACACCAGCACATTCACTGTTTATTCACGAAACCCTTCATTACTTAATATGTTCTTCCTAATTATGAAACTAACAGAGAAACTTTAGAGAATGCAACTATCTTAGACACTTCCAAATAAACTTTATCCTGTCCTCTCCTACTACCATTAAGATTTCTTTCTGTTCAGTGGGTCCAAAAACGTGCAACCTCCTCCCTCATAATCTCAACAATAAATTCAATATTAGAATTTTCTTTTATCGTTCCTTAATAATGTAAAAAAAAAAACTATAGATGGCCATCTAACCTAGGAATGGACAAACAAATACATTCCCGGAAAAAATGTGCTACATCAGAGCCAAGTGAAAGAATAGAAATGGCCTTTTCCTTTTAACTGTCCTGTGTAGTTATTTTTACAGCTCAGGCTGAGACCTCTTCATGGTTTTATCTTCTCTCTATCATGAGTTTTCTCTCTGGGAACAATATGTATATGGAGAAAAGTGGTTTTGTCAATGAGCTTAAATTAATGGACGCCTTAGAGAAAGAGAACAGATAAGAGGAAATTCACAACTGTAGTCTAAGCAGTACTATGAAGTACAGGAAATTAACTATTTTAATGTATGTATGCTATGCAGGAGGAGTTTACATGCAGTTTAGCAATATTCAAGAAACAAACATTAAATGTCTATGCTGTGGAAGGTACTGGAGGGAGGTACAGATTGTGTCCTTGGCTGTAAGGACTTTACACTACTCCAACAGTAAAATGTAAATAAGTAGAGAAAATGGTGTGATAAAAGAATAAAGAAGGTCCTGGGTTAAAGAATACTAGTAAGAGGGGAGCTACTTTACAGGAGGTGAGCCAGAAGAACAGTTTTCCCAAATCCCTAAATATCACAGTAAATTTATGATATGCAGAGTGACTCAATGTGTTCCCGCTTGTCTTTTAGAACCCTGTGTACAATTGGAGCCCAGATATCCAAGGAATCATCTTGAGTTCTACTTTCTATGGTTTCATCATCATCCAAGTTCCTATTGGATACTTCTCTAGAATATATTCTGTAAAGAAAATAATTGGCTTTGCATTATGCCTTAGCTCTGTGTTAAGCCTGCTCATCCCACCAGCAGCTGGAATTGGAGAAACTTGGCTCATTGCATGTCGAACAGTTCAGGGAGCAGCCCAGGTATTAAAATAATGCTAAAACTGAACAGAGTTTAAATTCATAGGAAATGTTAGAGATTAAATGTCAAAACTTTCTTATTTCAGGGGATAGTTAGAACAGCCCAATCTGAAATATATGTCAAATGGGCTCCTCCCCTGGAACGAGGCCGACTTATTTCTATGAGTGGATCAGGTAAAGACTTAGAGCCTAGAATGTTTGAATCCCATTTTCATCTCATTGTATTATGTTCTTCCCTAGAGCCGTAATAAACATGTGTGTTTTGAACTGTCAAGGGCTTTGGAAATCATCTATTTCAGCATTCTTGCTATGAAGATGAGAAAATTGTATAGAATGGAGAAGAGGCATTCTTATCTCAAACAACAGAGAAAAAGAGAGAAAAGCAAATATTTTATTATTTTTTTCTGATCAGTGTTATGCTACACAGATTTATTTCATAGGAAATTGTTCTTTGCTACAGTGAGGTTACATTATCTATACTTTCAGATGCCTGCATTAATTAGAGGTGTTCTTTGTACTTTCTGATTAGGGTTTTTATTGGGACCCTTTATTGTCCTGGTTGTGACTGGAGTTATTTGTGAATCTCTGGGCTGGCCCATGGTCTTCTATATTTTTGGTGAGTCTCTTTCTGTAAAATCCTAGTTATTATTCAGAATCTAAGAAAAATTTAAACATTAAAACCCAATATAAAATAATAAAATTCATATAAATTTGTATAAAAATCATATAAAACTAACATTAAAAATCATGAACCTCACTGAGTGAAAGAGAAAAATCAATATTCATTAAGTTTCTGTCACAAGCAAGGCATTATGATGCTTATAACTATACATGTATTTTTGTACATAACTTTTATAATTCTAGAATGTAGGTGCTATAGACAAATATGCTTTTATATGAAACTCTCCTGGAAAAAGATGATCAGAACAAATAACTTTACAGATTTCAGAAAGATATTACTTTTTATACTTAACATTCAAAGCATGATGTGGAGCACAACCCCATAATCAAACAAATTAATTTCCACAGCAGAAAATGAAATTTGTGCAAACTAGAACACACAAAAAAACTATACAGAAATAAGATTTATGAGTAAGTGATAAAATCATTTTTGGCTCTTAGATGCAAAAGTTTTCAGGTTTGTGAATAAGAAAATGTGGATAGGTTCTATTATGCCCATTTGACATGTGAGGAAACTTCAAAAGGCTTAGGTAACTTGCTCAAAGTCATATATTAAGGTAAAATCAGAATAATTTATTAACAAAGTGATCACTTAAAAAGGTAGGTATGAGATGTGGTAGAATCCCAGGGATAGTGGAGTTACTTGGGGCTAGCAATACAGGAGCCAGTAGCATCTAGCATCCCCAGATCCAAAGGGATCCAGCAAGGGAGTAGTTATCAGAATCCATTAGGACAGAGTCCTATAGAGCAGGATGCCTTAAAAGAACTCGTGATTTTTTGTAAAAGGACACATAGATTGAGGCTATCATAGGATGGAGATAGCTAGAGTTTGAAAAGGCACCTGGATTTCACTCAATTCTCTCCCTCTCATCTCTATCTGGAATTTCTGTTGGCCAAATCCAGGTAGAAGCAGAGGACATGGGTGCCTACTGATGTTTATTCAAGTCAGTCATCTGTAGCCAAGTCAAAGTGAAGAAGGGTGAGGAGTACACTAGGGGGACAAACAGAAGACATCTAATACACAGTGAGCAGATGAGAGAGCCATAATCTGAAAATACATCTTCCATCCTCAAAATTCCATTGCTGTTAATGACTGTGATAGTCTTCAGTAGCAGACAATGGTCAGCATAGTGATGAAACATAGCCCCTTATCAGGAAAGGGGCTGAAAAAACTGAGAATGTCTAGCCTGAAGAAGAGAAAACTTCAGAGAAGATACCTTGTAGGACTGCCATATAAATAAAATGCAGACCTGTTTTGAATTATAAAACTAACCCAAATATGTAGAAATTGCGGGGGTGGGGGTGTGAGGTTTCAGCTCCATGTAAGGAAAACTCTTCAATAAATAATGCTGCCCAGGATTGCTGATCAAGGGTTAGACGATATCTAATATTTATGTTGTAGTCCCATAAGATCATGTAAAGTAATGTATGCCACTTACAGTTATCATGGGTGGCTCCATGATAAAACCAGAAATTACGTGATGCCCACATATGTCAAATGACCTTCCCAAGTTAGTGACAAAGGAAAAACTAAAACCAAGATTGTTTACAATTCCATTTGAATATTCTTGCCAAAAAAGTTAAACAAATCTGATTAAATACTGTTTCAAAGAATAAGACAATGACTATATTTAAACAGCTGATAATTGCTAGATATTACTAAATAGAGCAAATTGAGTCACAGACTTACATTTGCACTCAAAACGGCCTGCCATGCTGCTATATTTGTCTCCTAAAGACTATTTCAAACTACTTAACTCTTCTCAAATCTGTAAAAGGATTCCCTTTCCCCTGTCTTCCATCTCAAGTAACCTCCCTTTGACCATTGAAATTATTTTGCATAATCTGTCTGTACCCATTGCCTACGTTTCCTAGCCTCTCACACTCTCCTTAACTGACATCTGACTAGTGTTTGTGCCACCAAACACAGCTGTTGCCAAGATCACTTATGGCTTCTGTCAGAGCTGACCTGAGGCCCAGGCAAGAGGGCCCTTGCCCTGGATTCCACACTGTAGAGAGCCAATTCTAGCTAGGTTCTCTTCATTGGCCAGGCGCCAAGACAGTAGCCTCAGTAGAGCCCATGAATCTCCTTCTAATTATCATAACTGGAATGTCTTGATTAAATAGAACCAAGGTTATTGGTTATACTGGAAAAGACCAGCAGAGCTCTTCCCAATAGTCATTGAATTGGGTAGTGACCAAGGGAGATAGGAGGCACTATTTGCAGAAGATATGAATGGTGCACAATGAGGAAGGCAAGGATTTCCACACATATCCATTCAAAGTACCTAGTGATGTGGAGATGGATCTGGGTAGGAACAGATCAAGCTTCAAACTGGTCGCCAGAGATTTGTCTTCAGAATTCGAAATTTAAACCTGACTCTTCAGGTCATTGTTTTTCCCTTTGGCATCTTTCAAAATTGTCTTTGATTTACTGAAGCTGAATATTATATTGTAATAGAAAATCCAGTTTGTTGCTTACTATTTGCAGAGTGCAATTAACAAGAGTTGGGCCTGGTACAAGAAAACTGGATTTATTCCAAAGCTAGCTTGGGGAAGGGACACAAAGTTACTTAAACGTGCCACTTCACCTTTGGAGCTGAAGTGGTGAAAAAAAAAAAAAAGTGAAAGAATAGGGCTCCCCTTGCTACCAGGCAGTTATCGACCGCACAGTTGAGGTGGCACTTTCATGGGCAGAAGTAGGTTGAAAAAGTGGCCAAAAAAGCATTCTTTCAATATGCCCCCCTGGTGGAAGAAAGTTCCAAAGCCACCCCTGGAAAGTGGAAGTTCCTAGGCCATACCCTAGAGATGAAAGTTCCCTGGCAATTTGGTGTGCAATTGACTGTCACCTCTGGACAAGAGCTATGTCTTGGAGTACATAGTTAGAAGAATTTTCCCTACAGAGAATGTCTGGTGAGGGGAGGAGGCAAAGGTTATATTTAAATTTCTGAAGGGCTAATTTGGAAATGAGGATCAAGAAGAAGAGGGTAAAAGAGAAAAGAGAAAATTTAAAAAACATAGTAATTAATTCCCTTTTTCTTAAAAAACTGGGGGCATTTGGTTTCACTATGTCAAGTTGTAACTTTTTTTGTATTTATTCTTCTTGGCATTCTTTAGGCTTCCAGTATCTGTGGTTTGAGTTTTATTACTAATTTTAAGAAATTCTCCATAATTATTGCTTTGTTTTTCTAATTTTTTCTTTCCCTTCCTTCCTTCCTGCTTGCTTTTCTTGCTCTTTCTCTCTTTCTTTTTCTTTTTTTCTTTCTTTCCCTCTTCCTTTCTTTCTTCCAGTATTTTTTTTTTTGAGATGGAGTCTTGCTCTTGTCACCCAGGCTAGAGTGCAATGGTGTGATCTCAGCTTACCACAACCTTCACCCCCTGAGTTTAAATGATTCTCCTGCCTCAGCCTCCTGAGTAGCTGGGATTACAGGTGTGAACCACTATGCCCAGATAAATGTTTTGTATTTTTAGTTGAGATAGAATTTCACTATGTTGGCCATGCTGGTCACAAACTCCTGACCTCAGGTGATTCACCCACCTCAGCCTCCCAAAGTACTGGGATTACAGGCATGAGCCACCGTGCCCAGCCCATTCTGTCTTTTTAGTTCTTTTTCTGTCTTTGCAATTCAGTTTTGGAAATTTCTATTGCCATTTTATCAAGCTCACTGATTCTTTCTTGGTCATGTTAGTCTACTGATGAGTCCATCAAAGGCATTCTTTATTTCTACTATAGTATTTTTATTTCCAGCATTTTCTTTTGATTCTTTATTAAACATTCCAGACCATTCCTTTTCATCTCAGTTTCTTTGACTCTACCCTCTCTACATTGGACTTCATCCTTATGGCCATTTTTTTTTCTCAGTCTCTTCTATCAACTTATCCTCTTCTACCTGCCTTTAACTCTTATCTTTTATCAGAGCTCCCCCCCAGCCTCCTCATCTAGGGCTGTAATTTCTCTCTGGACAATATAATTCATGCTTAAGGGTAAACTACCACTCACTAACATTTGTGTCCCACAAATAATTTGATCTTTCCTTGCCTCAGTTTGCTCATTTTGAAAAAGAGATAATAAACAGTATTATATGAATTTTGGGACAGTTGATTGAATAGTCTTTTTCTTTTTTATCCACTACAAAGTCAACTCCATAAAGGCGGGGATTTTTGTCCCTTTTATTCACTGCTATATCCCCAGTACTTAAAATAGATGCATGGTATATAATCGGCACTTAATCAGTATTTGTCAAATGAATGCAAGTCTTCTGAAAGACTGACTGGTGAGCACTATATATGTCCTGTCCCAAAAGAGAATTCCTTATGGTCAAGTTATTACTCTAAAAAACTCAATGAAACAATTTGTCAAACTCTTATGGAACTCCAATAATCCCTGAAGCCTGGGCTGTATCTCAGGAACATGGCTGAGGCTAAGCTATCAAAACTGGCTGATAATAGCAAAGACAGGGAATTAACCTAAATGCCCATCAATGATAGACTGGATAAACAAAATGTGGTACATATATACCATTGAATACTATGCAGCCATAATAAGAATGAGATCATGTCCTTTGCAGTGACATGGATGGAGATGAAAGTCATTATCCTTAGCAAACTAACACAATAACAGAAAACTAAATACCACATGTTCTCATTTATAAGTGGGAGCTAAATGATGAGAACACGTGGACACATAGAGGGGAACAACACACACTGGGATGACCTATAGGAAAGTGGAGGGTGGAAGGAGGGAGAAGATCAGGAAAAATAACTAATGGGTACTAGGCTTAATATCTGGGAGATGAAATAATCTGTACACCAAACCCCCATGACACAAGTTTACCTATATAACAAACCTGCACATGTATCCCTGAACTTAAACATTTAAAAAATGGGCAATTGTCAAGCCCTGTGCAGGCTCAGCTGTGCCATACTCTTATGGTGGAACACATGAAGAATTTGAAAGGAAGAGGGTCTGAGGGCAGGGAGGCCCAGCTGTCATGAGTGGAGGGATGCAGAGGATAGGAGATCAGGAAAGAGCATAGGGCTTACCACCATTTCTGTAAAACTAATTTAGTAGGGAGAGGTCCCTGTAGATAAAAGGAGGACTGTGAAAAATATAAGCCTTGTTGCAAAGTTTCATAAAAGATAAAGGAGGTCTAGTTTCTCAGACGAATACATTGAAAAATCCCAACTTGACAAAGATCCACTACAAACAGAAACTTCCAATTCTAACTTATTCTGCTTTGATAGGTGCTTGTGGCTGTGCTCTGTGTCTTCTCTGGCTCTTTCTGTTTTATGATGACCCCAAGGACCACCCATGCATAAGCATCAGTGAAAAGGAATACATCACATCGTCCCTGGTCCAGCAGGTAGAACACAGTTCTCCATATTGGCATCTCCAAGATTCTACTCCAAACTAAACATGTTCCAGTTTGTTCTAATGCGCTAATGATTAATAAATTTCTTTCCAGGTCAGCTCAAGTAGACAATCTCTGCCTATCAAGGCTATGCTTAAATCACTTCCAGTCTGGGGTATTTCCATTGCTAGTTTTACTTTTTTCTGGTCAAATAACATCATGGCAGTGTACACTTCAATTTTCATTGACTCCATGCTTCATGTTAATATAAAAGAGGTAAGTATACCATTTGTTCTTTTTTTTTTAACTTCATGAAAGATTTTGTGTTCATTTTTCTGTCTCTAATGATCCTAGTCTCAGCTCCTGCCAGCTCCTTACACTGTTTGGATACTGCTCTTCACATGGAAACTCACTGTTTCAGCTTTTCATATGAATATTGCCCAGAATAGAAGGTGCTGATGTAGACATAAGTGTCTAGCACTCCAGCAACAGCATACATGCATCTATGTTTCCACACATTCCCTGTCTCCCATTCACTGTGTGACTCCCTTTGTATATTACTTAAGACTCAACACCACCATTCCCTACAGGGACTGGGGGCCTCCCCTGAAAATCACTTAGCCACACCCTGCCACTCTGCCAACCCTTTACCAATCCTCTCTCCCAGGTAAGGCAATGAGTCTGGGTTATGATGCCAAGACTCAAGTCTTGCTTTGGAAGAACTGGCATACCCATTGCTTATCTGGCTTGGAGAATCACTGATACAGGCAACCTCCTATTGTTTGATACCATAATAACCAGACAAGACTCATTTAGAAATGGATTCTATCTGGCTTGCCACTTTGCGGCATTCTGTATTGAACTTCCAGTAAACCAGCCTAGAGGCCGGCATAACAGTAAGGTCTCATAAAGCCTCTCTGACTCAGTATTATACTTCATGAAACCATGAAGTTGTTGCAAGGATTAGTAGCAGCTGGTCCAGTGTAAGCACCATATGTATGTCCATAATTGTCATCTTTATCCTCTCTATCATTTTCCCCAGGGCCAGTATTTCTCACTCCCAATGTAGTCTTCCTTCTCTATTATCCAGTACTTTTAGGTTTCATGATACTGAAATTGGAAGATTTGTCAGATTATGACAAATGTTAATGACCTCAAAACTATTTTTCTCTTTCTTTTGGGTAGTGTGGTCCCAGCAGTAATTCTGGTGTTGTATGTTGATGGTTTCCTATATGAAATTACACATTTTAGATACTAAATTGTACCATACAGATTACTCTGTGTGTCAGTACTGCTTTACCCATCATACTCACTCCAAGAATAATGTTCCTTTTCAGAATGGGTTCCTGTCTTCCCTTCCCAATTTGTTTGCCTGCATCTGTGGTATCCTAGCAGGTCAGTTATCAGACTTCTTCCTGGCCAGGAATATTCTCAGCGTAATTGCTGTCCGTAAACTCTTCACTGCAGCAGGTAAGCAACAGCCTTTTTAAGCACTTGAGAGATACTTCACCTCCATCTTTAGGATGCACCTGACTATGTTGTCTGAATCACTCCCCAGGACTTCTCCTTCCTGCAATCTTTAGTGTATGCCTGCCTTACCTGAGTTCCAGCTTCTATGGCGTTGTCATTTTCCTAATACTTGCTGGTGCAACAAGCAGCTTTTCCTTGGGTGGAGTACTTATAAATGGCTTGGATATTGCTCCCAGGTAGAATTTTTTTATGCTGTTTTTTTTACCTTTAATAAATAAATATTCTATGTATTTATTGTATATAACATGATGATTAAAAATATGGATACTTTGTGGAATGGCTAAAATTGAGCAAAGTAACATAGGCATTACATCACATGCTTAGCACTTTTTTTTTGTGGAGAGAACACAAAATTGACTCTTAGCCATTTTCAAGAATATGATACACTGTTATTAACTATAGTCACCATGTTATACCATAGATCTCTTAAACTTATTCCTCATATATAAATAAAATTTGGTAACTTTTGGCTAACATCTCACCCTCAGTGCCTAGTAATCACTATTCTACTCTACTTTTGAGTCCAACTTTTTAAGGTTCCACATGTAAGTGAGATCATGCAGTATTTGTCTTTCTGTGTCTGACTTATTTCACTTAAACTAATGTCTTCCAGGTTCATTCATGTTGTCACAAATGACTGGATTTCCTTCATTTTTAGGCTGAATAGTATCCCACTGTGTATATATACCTCATTTTGTTTATCCCATTCATCTGCTGATGGACACTTAGGATGATTCTATATCTTTGCTATTGTGAATAATCCTGCAATAAACATGGTAGTGCAGGTATCTCTTTGACATTCTGACTTCATTTCCTTTGGATATACACCCAGTAGTGGAATTGCTGGATCATATAGTGGTTCTACTTTTAATTTTTTTAAGAACATCCATACTGTGTTCCATAATAGCTGTACTAATTTACATTCCCACCAATGGTAAGCAAAAGTTCCCCTTTTTTCCACATCTCCACCAAAACTTGTCTTTTGTATTTTTGATAACAGCCACACTAACAGGTTTAAGGGGATATCTCATTGTGGTTTTAATTTCCATTTCCCTGATGATTAGTGGTGTTGGGTACTTTTTAATATATCCATTGGTATATATTTATTTTTTGAGAAATGTCTGTTCAGGTCCTTTTTCCATTTTTTCATTGGGTTGTTTTCTTCTTCTTGAGTTGTTTGAGTTCTTTGTATTCTTTGCATATTAACCGCTTATTTTATGTATAGTCTGCAAATATTTTCTCCTTTTCTTAGGTTGTCTCTTTACTTTGTCGATTGCTTGTTTTCCTGTGCAGAAACTGTTTAGTTTGATATAATCCCATCAGTCTGTCTTTGCTTTCCTTGTTGTGCTTTTGTGATCCTAACCAAAAAAACCATTGCCCAGGTCAAAATCATAGCGCTTTTCCCCTGTGTTTTCTTCTAGTAGTTTTAGAGTTTCAGGTCTTATGTTTAAGTCTTTAATTCATTTTGAGTTGATTTTTGTATATGGCATGAGATGAGTCTAATTCCATCCTCTTGAGTGTGGATAACCGCTTGTTCCAATATTGAAGAGACTATCCTTCCCCCATGGTGTCTTCTTGACACCTTTGTCAAAAATCAATTCACCCTAAATGTTGGATTTATTTCTGGACTCTCTATTCTGCTCCACTGGTCTATGTATCTATTTTCATGCTAGTATCACACTATTTTGATTATTATAACTTTAAAGTATACTCTGAAGTCAGATAGTGTGATGCCTCCAGTTTTGTTGTTTTGGTTCAACATTACTTTGGCTATTCAGAGCCTTTTGTAGTTCTATAGAACTTTTAAAATTGCTTTTCTATTTCTGTGAAAAAATGTCATTGGGATTCTGATAAGGATTGCATTGAATCTTTAGATTGCTTTGGATCATACAGACATTTTAACATTAATTCTTTCTATCCATAAGCACAGGATATCTTTACATTTATTTGTGTTTTCTTCAGTTTCTTCCACCAACATTTTAGTTTTCATTGTGGTGTTTAACCTACTCAGTTAACTTTATTTTAAGAATTTTTTTTGCTTGTAACTATTATACATGGGATTGTTTCAGTGATTTTTTTTTTTTTGGTGGGGGGATAGTTTGTTGTAACTAGAGAAAGTTTTAAAAAATCTTTTTCTTTCTTAAATCCAACCTCTCAAAAGCATTTTTAAACTTTGTTTTTGTAGAAATTTAAGGCATACAAATACAGTTTTATTAAGTGGAAATATTATGTAGTGGTGAAGTCTCTAATGTGGCCCAACTCAAATTTGTAAATTTTTCTAAAACATTATGAGTTTTTTTGCAATTTCTTTTTAGCTTATCACCTATTGTTAGTGTTACTGTATTTTATGTGTGGCCCCAAACAATTATTCTTCTTCCAGTGTGGTCCAGGGAAGCCAAAAGATTGGACACCCTTGATTTAAGTCTTTGATCTATTTTGAATTGATTTTTATATAAGGTGAGAGATAAGGATCCAGTTTCATTCTTCTAGATGTGGCTAGTCATTTTTCCCAGAACCATTTAGTAAACAGAATGTCCTTTCCCCATTTGTGATTCTGTGTGCTTCTCAAAGATAAGTTGGTTGTATTTGGCTTTATTTCTGGGTTCTCTGTTTTGTTCCATTGGTCTATGTGCCTACTTTTATACCAGTACCATGATGTTTTGGTAACTATAGCCACGTAATATAAAGTCCAGCAATGTGATACGTCCAGAAGTGTTTTTTGCTTAGCATTGCTTTGGCTATTTGGGTTCTTTTTTGGTTCCATGCAAATTTTAGGATTCTTTTTCTAATTCTGTGAAAAATGATGTTGGTATTTTTATAGGAATTCCAGTCAATCTGTAGATGGCTTTAGGCAGTATGATCATTTTCATATTGGTTCTTCCAATCGTAACATGTGATGTATTTCCATTTGTGTCATGTATGATTTATTTCAGTAGTATTTTATAATTCTCCCTGTAGAGTTTTTTTTTTTTAACCTCCCTAGATAAGTATATTCCTTGGTATTCTTTGTTTTTGTTTTGCAGCTATTGTATGTAATAAGGATTGAGCTCTTGATTTGATTCTCAGCTTGGTCATTGTTGTTGTACAGCAGTGCTACAGATTTATGTGCGATCTTGTAACCTGAGACTACTGAATTTATTTATGAAATCTAAGAGTCTTTTGCAGGAGTCTTTAAGGTCTTCTAGGTATACCATCATTTTATTGGTGAATGGCAATAGTTTGACTTCCTCTTCCAATATGAATGCTCTTTATTTCTTTCTTTTGCCTCATTGCTCTCGCTAGGACTGTAACCGGGTTTTTTTGGAGTGTTGGTGAGGCACAGCTTCTCCGAGAGAATGTTGTAGGTTCTTGGTCTCCGCTCTCTTAAGGATAAGAGAAGGGACCACTGCAGGTGCACAGTAATCATGTAAAAGTAAATATTGGACACAAGAAGTGTTGCAGAAAGGTGATTTTATTTAGGTAGATTAAAGAGAAGAAGAAAAGAAAAGACTTCCACGAAGAGTGTGGAAGGGTATTCGAGAGGAGAAAATCTAGGAGGGGAAAGAGAGCTCCCACTATGTGGGAGGGGATTCCAGAGAGCTGGAAATCCAGTGTGTGTGAAAGAGCAGGGGAATTTATCCTGGGAGAAATTCCCACCTTCCCAAGTTCCTCTGGCCAATGCAAGGAGTTTCCCAGAACTTCTGCTGGAGAGATTGACTTTTATTTTCTTCCCGCGCCCGTGAAATTTAAACATAAACCGTTAAATCTCCCGGATGGAGAGAGGTGGGAGTGTGGCATGGCACTAGGAAATTCTTGCTCTTAAAACTACACCCCGTCGTGGACCCAGAAAGAGAACACATTCTTTCAGGACTTCTAGTAAAATGTTGAATAGAAGTGGTTAAAGTGGGCATCCTTGTCTTCTTCCAGTTCTCAGGAAAAATACTTTCAACTTTTCCCTATTCAGTATGATTTTGGTTGTGGTTTGTCATATGTGACTTTTCTTATTTTGAGGTAAGTCCCTTCTATGCTTAATTTGTTAAAGATATTTATTACAAAGGATGTTGAATTTTATCAAATGCTTTCTCTACATCTGTTGAAATGATCATATGGGTTTTGTTTTTAATTCTTTATGTTATGTATCACATTTATTGACTTGCATATGTTAAACCATACATACGTATGATGCTTACACTGGACCAGCTGCTACTAATCCTTGCAACAACTTCATGGTTTCATGAAGTATATATATATATTTCTAATTGTGTTTTATTTTCTTGGTTAATCTAGCTAATCATCTAATTTATCTTTTCAAATAACCAGTCTTTTGTGTTACTGATCTTTTGTACTGCTTCTGTTTCAATTTCATCTAGTTCTACTCTGATTTTATTTCCTTTCTTCTAGCTTTGGGTTTAGTTTGTTCTGTTTTTCTCTAGTTCCTTGAAGTGTGACATTAGGTTGTCAATTCATGATCTTTCAGACTCTTTGATATAGGTACTTAGTGCTATAAACTTTCCTCTTAGCATTGCTTTTGCTGTATCCTAGATATTTTGTAACTTGTATCACTATTTATTTCAAAGCAATTTTAAATTTTCATCTTGATTTCATTGTTAACCCAAAAACCATTCTGGAACAGATTAATTTCCATATATTTGTATAGTTTTGATGGCTCCTTTTGTAGTTTATTTCTAGTTTTATTCCACTGTGGTCTGAGAAGATAGTTGATACTCTGTCAATTTTTAAAAATGTGTTAAGACATTAACACATTAACACGTTAAGACATTAACACATTTTAAAGAGTAATTTAAGTTTATTGTTTCTTCATTGACTTTCTGTCTTGACGATTTGTCTACTGCTGTAAGTGGAGTGTTGAAACCTCCCACTGTTATCATGTTGCTTTCTATCTCATTTCTTAGGTCTAGCAGTAAATGTGTAAATCAATATTGAAGCTCTAGTGCTAGGTGCATATTAATTTAGTATTGTAATATCTTCTTGTTCAGCTGATTCTTTAATCATAATATAATGACCTCCTTTGTCTTCTTTTTTACTGTTGCTTTAAACTCTGTTTATGACATAAAAATAGCTACTCCTGCTCACTTTTGGTTTCCATTTGTGTGTAATACCTTTTTCTAACCTTTACCTTGAGATTATATGAATGCTTATGAGTTAGGTGAGTCTCTTGAAGACAGCAAATATTTGGTCTGTAATTTCTTTTTTATTCATTCTGCTACTTTGTATCTTTTAAGTGGAACACTTAGACCATTCACCTTCAATGTTAATATTGAGATATTCCGGTTATCATGTTGTAGTATCTACTTTGTTTTCTTCATTGTGTTATTGTTTTATAGGTCCTGCGGGTTTTATGCTTTAAAGAGGTTCTATTCTGGTGCAGATCAGCTTTTGTTTCAGAATTTAGAACGCCCTTTAGCATTTCTTATGGGCTGTTCTGCTAGTGACAAATTCCCTTAGCACTTGTTTCTGAAAATGACTTTATTTCTCCTTCATTTATGAAACTTAGTTTTGCTAGATACAAAATTCTTGGCTGACAGTTGTTTTCTGTTTAAGGAAGCTTAGATGGGACCCCCAATCCTCTCTGGCTTATAAGATTTCTGCTGAGAATTCTGGATATTTAAGCTACATTGTTGTTCATAGCCATCAGGCCAAAAGTTCTGAAGAAATATCTGTATCAGTCGGATATAATCATTAATAATCATGTACTTAATGATATATTCAGATGTATGCACCTGTCATATGTAGGTGAAAAGTATTTCCCAATGATTAGAGAAGCACAACTTCTAAAGTTACACAACTGAATTTCAGTATCAGCATAGCCATTTATATCAAACAAATTACTTACTTTCTCTGTGATTTTTTCACACATAAAAATGGATTAATAAGAGAATATTTGCTTATAGAGTTATTAAGATGATTGAATAAGTTAATATAAGTCAAGTATATAGAATAGTACCTGGCATACTCCAACAAGCACTGTATAAGGGTTAGCTGCTTCATAATTATTGCTATTATATCCATATTCACATATTATTAATTCTCAGAACTTACCAGTTAGTCATATTTATCTTAAACTAAAGAAACTGAGGTTCAGATACTTAATTTTGACCTCAAAATCTCTCCACTGGTCTGAAATTTTACCTAGGATTTTAATCCAGACCTATTTGGCAAAAAACCTTTGCTCTTTTCAAGGTGTTATGCCACCGTTAGAGATTCAGCAAGTGTGACTAACACAAGTAGCTCTGTAATTTTCACAACTTTCAGAGGACACTGTTCACATTTTACCCTGTGGGGTTAGCATTCTCTGAAGAACATAAATCTAATACGAACAAAATTTCCTGAAGATTTGTAAAGCAGTGGCATTGGGGTAGAGAGGCAAAATCAACCAAGAATAATTCACTTGGTTACAACTTTATAAAGAATCTTGCCCACTAGATCTACACAAACTCAATGCTAGCGTAATGACGACATGTATTTATTTGATTTATTCAGTTCCAAGACCTATCTTAAAAATGACTGCAGGTGTTCTGATTACTTAGAATTGTACAAAGACATAAAAAGAATATATGAAAAAAAGGAATATGTGTTATAGAATGTACAATATCAACTGAGCAATATTCACTTTAAAAACAGGTAAACGAAGAACATATATGCATAAATAGATACATTCATGAAATTATAAATAGCTACCATTTATTAGGTAATTTTTATGTGCTTGTCATGCCCCAATGTGAGTGAGATAATATTTTACACAGAGAGTGAATGAAGAAACAAAAGATTAAAATCATTCTTAGTCCCATGTGGAGGGAAATTTCCTTGAGTCTGAGTGAATATCCTAATATAAAATTAGGAAAAAAAAGTCTTAGTTGCTTAAGCCAGTTCATCTTCTATCTTTAAAGTCATATTGTATTATGTCTCAACCTTATCCATTCGTATGAAACTATTTTTTCTGAACAAGATGGAGACAAAACTTATTTACCAAGAATGTTACTAATCATATTGCTCTCTTGCCTGTTAAAGATAATTCCTTTAAAAGATAAATTTCTACATTATCATCTTAGGGGAATTTAGTCTGTGCTAGAACTGAAGAGTGAGTAAACGGACTACATTTGTTTGGGCAGAATAGAGGTGACAAAAAAAGGTCTGGAAGGTAAAAAGAGGAGTCACACAGATGTGGTTTTGTGAGAATATTGTTTGGGAAATGAGACTGAGACAGAGAAGACCTGAGATTATAGTAGCTGCCATTTTTGGGGGGGATATCAAAAGCGGGAAAGAATAGAGAATTCTTACGATGCTCTGTGATGCATTTAGAAAGCAACTCTCATCCTCTTGTCATTCTTAAAGTGAAGCTGCAACAAATATTTTAATTGCTCTTTTATTTCTGACTGATGAATGGATTGTACACTCTTGAATTTTCCTCCATGTGAGACTGAACCATAGCTCAAATATCTGAATTTTGTTCAGGTTTAATTCATTCATGTTACACCAAAGCATAAAATCAGTAAAACTGAAAGTTTACCTCAGTGGATTTTTAAGCTTGCAAAATGTTCTTTACCATGGGCTGTTGCAGCTAAAGAATTAGCAATTTTAGAGTTTAGTGTTGTCCAAAAAACTGTCTTGCATCAAAGCAACTTCAAGGTTGTTTCCATTTCCCATATTAAATACTTATTTTTAGGGGATTGCTTCTCTAAAAGTATCAAGGTGCTCCATCTCATGGATGTATAGTTTCAGAGAACTTGTCATGGTACTCAGGATTCTTGACACTAGGTATTGTTTTTATATCTCTGACCAGGAAATGAAAGTATCTCTTTCAGCAAATATAGGTAAAATCCTTTCCCATAGCCACAGCATGCTAAAGGCTTCTAAATCTTTCAAAAGTAGACAGTCATTAAAATGTCATAAATAAAAAATAATAGGATAGATACAAAGAAAACCACACCTAAACCCATCTAGTAAAAGTGCTAAAACTGTGTGGGAGAAGGTGACAGAGAGAGACAGAGAGACTGAGAGAGAACAAAATCTTTAAAACAGCCACCTAAAAAAGGCTCATTACTTCCAAAAAAAGCAATAATAAGACTGACATCTGCCTTCTTAACAGAAACAATGAAAGCCAGAGCCAATCAACTGATATCTCTAAAATGCAAAAAGGAAAATTACTGTTAACCTAAAAGTCTATATTCAGGAAAATGTTTCCATCAAGAACTAAATTAAGTAACATTTCAAGTCAAACTGAGAGAATTCAACAGTTATGGACCTCCAATAAAAGGATTACTAAATGAGAATTCTTCAGGCAGAAGTGAAATAATTACAGATAAATAATCACAGAATAATAATTCCACATAAATAATCACAGAATTATAAGAACAAAAGAAAAGAAATGGAGAGGAACAATCAATATAATTGAATTTACAAAATGAAAACTAATACCCTCTGTGATATAGAATATATGTAAATTAAAAATTCACTAGAAATCTGATAATCATATTTCTATGAGTTGCACAGAAGATACAGTATCTATGACCTACAATATTTTTAGGAGCCCATGAAAATATTTTTCAAATTGGAAAATAAAAAACAAACTCCTACGTGGAAGGAAATAATTCAACCTAAAATGTTAATGTATTTGCCTTTATGCCAGAACAGTAATAAAATATAATTTTTAATCATTTTTATGGGGGAAGAGGTTCATGAAAGCAAAAGTGGAAAGGGCTTACAAAAGTCATGAGTGGTCCCTAAATTTCAGGGGTTCTATTGTTGAAATGAGAAAAAAGACAATCAATAGTGCGGACAACTAATATTTTCCACCCCAGTCTGTACTTGTGGATGTTCATAACCATAAATGTTCTTTTTCACCTATTACACACACTCTCTAAATCCTCAAAAAGACACAACTCAAATTCTACCCAGTGACTGCACACAGCTCAACATCCAAGGACTCTAGGTCCCAAAGTGACTCCTCTGTGAATGGGAATCCATAAATTAATAAACAAAACATGCACCTCCTCCCATACGCAACACATAAGGCAAAGTAGGAATGGGAAAGACCAAGATAATAAGAAGAACAGAACAAAAGAGAAAACACTCTCTCTCATAAAACAAAGGATTTGAACACATTCATCTTTAATGATGAAATCTGCGGGGCAGGAAAAAGAGACTCCCAGCCCTGGACTGAATTCATTTCTTAATTAGACACTGACTCTGCTCTCCAAACAGCAACTTCTTGCTCTTCATGGCTGATGGGTGTGACCCCTTGTCTACCATTCACTGCAGCTTCACTGCTTTTGTAGCTAATTTCCTGCTGAAATTTGTTTGAGCATCCGGGATTGACCAATCATAGTTGTTAGTAAACTAGGCTTCTGGTTTCCTTGCTTGAGTATTGGAAGCAATTTTGGAGGTCAGTAGCTCTGGGCCTGTGGAAGTAAACCAGGTGAACAGAGCCCTTCAATTTTTTATTAACCCCAAACCAGTTGCCATTACCAAAACATAACACATTCTGAATTTCTCAGTGGAACTTACATATTTTCTACTTCTACTGAGTTTCACTCTAAATATAATCCCATGTTATTAATATCATTATATTCTTTACTAATGCCAACCTTTCTGACTCTGTGGTGAAACTAGAACATTGCCTATATTCATATACTTTTTCTAACATCTTAATGAAATTTGAGAAGTAGAAATTTGCAAAATGAGTAATAATCTCTCTTAAGTTTTATTTGATTAGGTTGATATTTCCTGCAGTATTTGTACTACTTTACATTTGTATATTATTCTTTTATATATAGATATTTTGGATTTATTAAAGCATGTACAACTTTAATTGGAATGATAGGAGGACTAATTTCTTCCACTTTGACTGGATTGATCCTTAAGCAGGTAAGAAACATACAGACACATGGTTATTTTTCCAATATTAATTGTATAGAAAAGAAGATAATACACACATGAAAAACTGAAGAGAAGATGCCAGAAGGAAGTAACTTATGAGTTTTTGTGTCATATGAAAATAAATTTGGTCAAATCAGGCATCCCTCCAAACCTACAAATAATACAATTTCTATCTCATTATATGTCAATTAGTTATGTTTAGAACTCTTTAGTAATTGGCCATTGGTACAGAAGTGGACTTCTGTTATTTTTAATAATGCATATGTGGCTTGATCAACACAGGCATTTGACTGGTGAGTGGTAATGATAGTTTTCTCAAATAAAGAATGAAAAATCACAAGTAAATAAAGTTAAAGAATGACCAAAGTCTGCCATGAAGACAGACTTCAGTTTTTGCAAGTGTCATGGGGACAAAGTTACCTGAAATCCTCCTGTTAAGGACACTTAAAATGCCCTATGAAATTTTAACAGTTATTTTAAATGCATGCTTCATCTGCAAAAAAAGTAAAGCAAAAGAATATTTTAGAGATTAAAAATTAAAGAATAGCTTGATTCCAGAAAGGTAAATGACCACTGAAGCCACTGGTTGCCTTGGGTCTTTGTCCATCTTAGGTAATCTATGTCTTCAGTTATAATGAACAAGCAGAAGATAAGAGATATTATCCTAAAACCACTCAAATAAGAAGAGTCAGAATGGAAATGGTGGCATAAATCTGTACTCGCAAAAAATCGACACCTTCATACCACTTACACCACGTGGATCACATATAAACTTAGTTTATTTGGAGGAACACTTACAACCAAAGAATAGTAGCATGTAAATAATTCCTCCAAATGCTCCTTATCCCAAAGATGGGACTAGGAGAGATGGTGTGCATCCACCATGGTCAAATTTCCCATAAAGAAGTGTCTTCCACCACCACACTTTCCATGTTTATGGTATCAGAAAAGAAGAAAATATCACTAGAACCATAGATGCTCCTTGGTCAGAGAAGTGGCCTCATTTGAAATGGGGAGCGCCAGAGGTGGCCATGGTCCGTCTCCTCCCTCTGAGCATAGTGCCTTTATTCTTCCACTGAGTTCACTCAAATGTGCAAAGCTGACTTCCACAAGTTGTTAGCGGAGCTAATTTCTCTGCAAACATCCAAGATATGGAAGGAAATGTGGCTCTAGACTGCCTATTAAGTTAACTTCGACAGTTCTCATCTGCCTCTGCCTCAGCTTTAAACGGAGAGAAACAGTAAACAAAGACTCTTGAGCATTTGAAATTTGAGTGAATCAAATATTTGGTGACCAGAAGGGCAGCCTGGGAAGTCAATTATTGTAGCTGCAGTAACTTTTCTGGTTCTCCTTTGGGCATTTCCTCACTTCTTTGAAGTTGGATGTATTCCTCTAAGTTATTTTGGCTAATGAAATATGAGAGGAATTGATATGTGTCAATTCTGAGAAGAAGCATTAGAAACCAGGAGCCCATTCTTTCCCTTTGACACAGCAACTAGTATTATTCAGAAGGATGACTGCAAGGCTACTAACCAGGATCCAAGAATCCAGGTTATATGGAGCATAACTGCTAGAAAACACATTATGTACCTTTTGTGTAAAAAAAAAAAAAAAAAAAAAATTCTGTCATAAAAAGCCTCTAATACTTGAGGGTATTGGTTACTATACTATAACTGTATTCATGACCTGTCAGGATCTATCCAGAATGACTCCCAGAAAGAAAAAATGGAAAAAATACAGAATATATGGCACGAGATGGGGATAATCCAATCAGAAAGCCCAACATACAACTAACTGAAGTCCCAGAAGATGGAGAGAGAAAAAAGGTCCGAGACTATATCTGAAGAGAAAATGACTGTTTTCTAGTTTTCCAGAAATACAGAAATTCACATCTTTAAGAAGCCAAATAATCGCAAGTAGGATAAAAAAGAAACACACAGCAAGACACTTCATAGAGAAATTGTAGAAAAGTCAAGACAAAAAGAATGTCATATAAGCAATCAGAGAAATCAGAAAGATTGCCTTCAAATGAGCAACAGTTAGACTAGTCTCTGACTTCTCGTCTACAAGAAAGGAAGACAGAACACAATAAAATTTCATCTCTGGTATGCTTAGTGAAAATAACTACCAACTTAAATTTGTAAACAGTGACAATAGTTGCCAAAAAGAAGACAACATGTTTCAAGACAACAAAAACAGGGAATTAAATTCATTAATGGACATTTAAAAATGTTTGTAGGCTTAAAGAAAGAATATTAGAGATGCAGAAAAAAATGAAGAACAGCAAAAATGGTAAATGAATGGACAAATCTACTTAGTCACCTATTTGTTTTATTAGATAAACAAAAGTAATGCCCTGTGGAGTTTAAAAAACACATACATAGAAAGGACACAATAAACAATAATAAGACTAAGTAAGTCAAGAGAAGATAAATGGAGCAAAACATTCATAAGACTTCATGCTGTCTTGCTAGAGGATAAAAGTACTAAAAGTAGAGTTTGATATATCAAGAATACATGTTGTAATTGCAAAGCTAATAATTCAAAAATATTAAAAAGTACATCAATTGCAAAGTAATAAAGATAAAAATGAAATAATAAAAATATTTAAAAGAAGGCAAAAAAAAAAAAGGAGAGAAAAAGCAACATAGAAAAGGAGGTGTAAATATAAGACAATCAAAACAACTTGGTAAACCAGACATACCCACAGCTACTTTAAATAAGCTAAAAGCTTTGACTAAAAGCAAAAGATGGTCACACTGGATTAAGAAATGAAGCTGAACTCTGTGCTCCTTTCATATAAATATATTATAAATTGTAAAGCAACGGAAAAGTTGAAATTAACAGAGAAAACAACATTCTACGCAGCTTTTAGCAAAAAAGCTGCTATGCTATGTTGATCTCAGAGGACACCTTAAGGCAAAAAAAAATGTTACTAGAAATGAGAACAATCACTTCATAAAGACATATGATTCAATTCACTGAGAAGTATGACAAGAATAAATTTGGATGCACATAAAATAGGGTGTTATATAAACAGAAATACTGGAAGAAATGACAAAAGCATAGTCATAATGAGAGATTTTAATATACCATTTCTAGTAATTGTTACAGCAAAGAGAAAAAGTTGTAAAAATGTAGGAGTTGGACAACATAGTTAACATGGTTGGCCTAATTGGCATATATAGAATACTCCACTCAACAACCACAGAATTTTCATTTCGTTCAAGGTTTCCTGGAACATTTACAAAAATTGCCCACATACTGTGCCATTAGGTACACTTTAGCAATTGTTAAAGGACTGAAATTTACACATGCTGTGTCCTCCAATCACAATCAAACTATGACAGGAATCAAAGACAAAGAAGATGAGTGAAAAATCTGCACATATTTTGAAAATAAGAAATACACTCTAGCTGTTCAGCTGCCAATATTGGCAAGTCAGTAATTTGGCTTAGTTCTCTTCTCCCACTTACAACAGATGAAAAATTCGATTTACTACCCATGTGCATGAATGTTTCGTATTTATATTTGAAGGTATCAGAGATGTATCATGTACTAAGAATTTATGGGACCAGAACCCAGGCCATCAACATTACTCTGGCATTTGGGTGATTTTTCCTTACCAGCATCTCTTTCTTTCTGGAATACTCAGCTAAGAAGTGGAGAAGCTGAGCAGAGCTTTTCACAACCTCACAGGGCTGGGGGACAAAAATTAGAATTCAGAGCCTAGGTTAGGATAAGATGAGACTGCATCCAAAAAGAAAGCTGAATTGAAGATTGGAAATTGTCCTTTGACAGGACATAAAGGTAGCTATAAAATTCCCACAGCAAATACACACACACACACACACACACACACACCCCAAACATTTCTCTCTGAGACTGGAGCATGAATGCCTGCTGTCCACTATTTATTAATATTAAACTTTTTACTATGCCTAGTGAGTAAAATAAGGCACAGAAATATGAAAAAAGAAGAAATATTATTAGCATTCTTATAGGTGGCATTCAAAAAAATCAGAAGACTAAGACTACTTATAAGTTATAAGAATTAATAAGTAGGTTTTGGAATTGTGTCAGATAGAGAGTAAATCTATAAATACACATGGTTTTCTAAACACCTGCATAAAGATTATGAAAATAAAAATTTTAAAAAGGAAATCATTTTTAACATCCCAATAAAAATCATATATATAGGAATAAATTTAACGAATGATGTGTATGATCTCCACAAAGAAAACCATAAGAGAGATAGACATGAAATACATTTTTAAAAAATCTAAGTAAATGGAGGGAGATGCTATTTTTACATACTAAAAGACTCAAAATTATAAAATATCTCCTCATTCCCCTGAATGAGCTGTAGATTCATTGAAATCCCAAGCAAAACCCTAAGTTACTTTATGGAAATTGAAAAGGCTTTTATATAATTGACATGTGTTCACAAAGGGCCAAGAATAACCAAGAGTATCCTGAAGAAGAAAAACTGGAATATTTGTTCTACCTAATATTAAGATGCATTACAAAGCTGTGAAAATTAATACTTTACCTTATTGGCACAAGTAGACCAAGAGAACTAAAGAAAGAGTGTAGAAAGATCCTACATCTAAGGACATTTAATTTATGACAGAACAATGTCATCTTTGTCATAAAGAAAGGGCTTATAAAATAGTACTGGGTTAAAGGAATATCATTAGGAAGAAAAATAAAATTTAACTTACCTCACAACACACTAAAATGTGAAGTAGAGGTGTATTGTACATCTAAAAATTGTAGGCAAAATATAAAATTTCTAGAGTATAATACAGAGGAACATTTTCATGATCTAACAGAATTCTTTCTTAAACAGGACACTAAAATTACTAACATAAAGAACAAGACAATAGTGATAAATTTGACTGCATTAAAATTAAGAACTTCTGTTCCTCAAAATATACCAACAATAGAATTAATAATCATCAAGTTTGAAAAGATATTTGCAACACACATAAATAACCAAGTTATCATATTCTCACTTCTGAGAATAGATATTACCTACGAAAGCTTAGGTTACGCAATCTTTATGATTCAGTAAGTAATTCCACTCCAAGATAAATGAATGTATCTACATTGAGAAACATACACAAAAAAATGTCTATAGTATGAGGTTGCCAGCTTTTACAAAAGAAAACAAAAACAGCAACAAAAAAAACCAAGATGAAGACTGCCCAGTTAGATTTGACTTTCAGATAAACAAGGAATAATACAAGACTTTGCTTCATTACCAAAATGCATGGGACATATTACCAAATTATTCACTGTTTATCTATCTGAAATTCAAATTTAACCAAACATCCTACTTTTCTGACAATCCTTTCATAGTAGCAGTGTTTAAAATAGTCCCAAACTTCTTTGAAAATAATGAGAACAGGGTGGGTGCATGGCCTACACCTGTAATCCCAGCACTTTGGGAGGCTGAGGTAGGTGAATCACCTGAGGTCAGGAGTTCAACACCAGCCTGGACAACATAGTGAAACCCTGTCTCTACTAAAAATACAAAAAAATTAGCCAGGCGTGGTGGCACAGGCCTGTAGTCCCAGCTTCTCAGGAGGCTGAGGCAGGAGAATCACTTGAACCCAAGAGGCAGAGGTTGCAGTGAGCCGAGATTGCACCACTGTACTCCAGCCTGGGCAACAGAGTGAGACTCTATCTCAAAAATAAAAATAAAAAGAAATAAAATAGTCTTATTGAGGCAACATTCAAGAATTGTCAGTAACACAAGATGCGAGGATGCAAGAGGACAATGGCATAAGAAAACTATTTTCAAAGATACAAAGCCACGCAATGTCTCACACTTCCGGGGAAAATAAATAAACTGTTTAGAGAAGTTTAAAAAAAAAAAAAAAACAGGAGATATAATCAGAAAGTGAGTGGAAAATAATAGTATTAATTATCTTGATTATATTTTTGTTATCTTAAACAAAATCAAGGATAAAAGAAAAAAGAGAAAGTCTGTCTATAATAATCAATAATAAAGTTTTAAAGAAATCCCAAAATAGGGCCGGGTACAGTGGTTCACGCCTGTAATCCCAGCTCTTTGGGAGGCTGAGGTATGTGGATTGCTTGAGCCCAGGAGTTCGAGACCAGCCTGGACAACATGGCAAAACCTCATCTCTACAAAGAAAAAAAAAAAAATTAGCTGCACGTGGTAGCACGTGCCTCTCATCCCACCTAGGAGTTGAGATGGAAAGATCCCCTGAGCCTATGAGTTCGAGGCTGCAGTGAACCATGATTGTGTCATTGAACTCTAGGCTGGAATACAGAGTGAGACCTTGTCTCAAAAATAAAGAAAAGAGTCAGGCGCGGTAGCTCAAACCTGTAATTCCAGGACTTTGGGAGGCCAAGGAGGGTGGATCACCTGAGTTTGGGAGTTCAAGACCAGCCTGACCAACATGGAGAAACCCAGTCTCTACTAAAAATACAAAAATTAGCTGGGCGTGGTGGTGCATGCCTTTAATCCCAGCTACTCGGGAGGCTGAGGCAGGAGAATCGCTTCAACCTGGGAGGCGGAGGTGAGCTGAGATCGCACCATTGCACTCCAGCTGGGGCAACAAAAGCGAAGCTCCAGCTCAAGAAAAAAAAAGAAAAGAAAAAAAAAATTACCTAAATAGGAACTGTTTATTTGCATAGGGATAGGGATGGAGACAGAAAACAGGACCAAAAGGAAATGAGAGCCTGCCAAATATTAGACCTATTATGAAAAAAAAAATTGATAAAATTTATACTTCTATTTATAATGTTCAGTATAAATAGATATATTTAATCCATGTGTTTTTAAATCTCTATAGCTATATTTTTTAATCTACCTATCGAGATAGCTATTTCAATTTGAGCATACATCTGAAGAATAAAGTTTAAGGAGCAATATAGATAACTTTTATAAATCAGTAGAAGAAAACTCATTCTCTCCAAAGTCAATCCAAAATTTAAAAACAATAAAGCATTGTAATGAAAAATATGAAATAACATGAGAGTAATAAATCTTGACAAAATAATCATTACAATAGGTGAAAATAGGTTAAATTTGCCACTTAAAATACAAAGACAGTCTTTCTCTACCTACCTATCTATATATGCTTATATGATACAACAATATATTGGCTATATAAGATACCTTGGAAAGATGCAGAAAACTTTTAAATAATAGATTAAAATGAAAAAAATCAGGTAATTATGAACTACAAAAAACGAGTATATTAAATATCCAATAAATATAGAATTTTAGATACCATGTACATAGTAAAGATGAAAGTGAATATTTTTATAGAGTAAAATGATGACTTTTTTAGCTACTTATAAGTGTGTTTTTCCATATTTGTTAAGTGATTTGAGTCTACAGTATTTTTAATATTACATTTTAAATGTTATAAAACAAAAAACCAAGAGCAATCATTTACAATTACTTTGAATTTTAATTCCTCAGGATCCAGAATCTGCTTGGTTTAAAACCTTCATCTTTATGGCAGCCATTAATGTGATTGGCCTAATTTTCTACCTTATAGTTGGTGAAGCAGAAATTCAGGACTGGGCTAAAGAAAAACAACACACACGTCTCTGAGGTGAGAAGTGATCAGATTAAAGGTAATTTTTTGAAACCAGGAATATGGGAGAGAGAGGAGTAAGGATGACTCCTCAGATGGGGAGGAATAAAGGGTACAGGCTTGGAGGAGAAGAGGAGACCATGTTAAGCCTGAGAATATTAGACATCCTGATGGAAATGGCTGTGGGACTTTCAGGGGAGGCTGAGGCTGGAGATATAAATTTGGGATGTTGGGCCTCTTTAACATTAAAAGCTGAGGAACAGAAAGAGAAGTTTGCAAAGAAGACTGGGAAAGGCCTTCAATGAAGTAGGAACAACAGTTGTAAAACGGAGTCATGAAGTGAAAAGAGTTGGGAGCAAGGACCTTTGCCAAGTGCTATAATACCAAGGTGTTAAATTATGTAAGGTCTAAGAATTTACAAATGGGTTAGGCAAGAGAAACTTTAAAGGTGATCCTGACTAAAATGATTTTCAAATGAATGATGGCGACAAAGAATCCATTAAGGTGTATTCAAGGCATGATATTGTGCTTTTCTTATGTAAACTCTATCAGTGGTAAATAAATGGTAGCAGATACGTCTCTTTGTAGAATAATTTTAGCTAATGCATGAATAAGAATTGATAGATGTGGAATATCCCTATTTTGTAACCCTCAATAAATTAAGAGATTCAGGTGCTGAATATCAATGGCCATTAGTTACCTTCTGATGAAAGAACACATCACCACCAATGTCTTGCTAATCAAACTGAGTCTCTTCAAACCTTGGATATAGCTACTGTTTTGGAAGAAGTGCAGAGAACAGAGAATATGTTGAACTAAATCCAAGTGTATCATTAGCAAATCTAAACTGTAGGAGATTTTATAGGTCAAAAGGCTCAGGTTCTTTGTTATAAGTAGAATTTTCAGACTGGACAGGGAAAATGTGGCACATATACACCATGGAATACTATGCAGCCATAAAAAACGACCAGTTCGTGTCCTTTGTAGGGACATGGATGAACCTGGAAACCATCATTTTCAGCAAACTGACACAAGAACAGAAAATCAAACACCACATGTTCTTACTCATAGGTAGGTGTTGAACAATGAGAATACATGGACACAGGAAGGGGAACATCACACACTGGGGTCTGTCGGGGGGAAATAGGGGAGGGACAGTGGGGGGTGGGGAGTTGGGAAAAGACAGCTTGAGGAGAAATGCCAGATATAGGTAATGGGGAGGAAGGCAGCAAATCACATTGCCATGTGTGTACCTATGCAACAATCTTGCATGTTTTTCACATGTACCCCAAAACCTAAAATGCAATAAAAAAAAAGTAGAATTTTCAATGCCACAAAAGATGTAGCACTCCAATATAAATTTCCTCAGCAAGGCAATTTACTTCTATAGAAGGGTGTGGCTCACAGATGGAACAACGGCGATCTCACACCTGGACAAGGAGGGGAAGGGGTACTTATGCCTGATGGAGGTTCCCCCTACTGCAGTGTCATTCCCCTGTTGGCTAGGGTTAGACTGCACTGTCTAGTCTAATTCCGATTGGCTATTAAAGGGAACAGGGGTACCAGCCGGAGTGGCAGAGTGGGTAGTTTGACAGGAAGGACAGTTACAAGCAGGTCAGAGCAGATAAGCAGGGGTCAAAGCAGGTGACCAAAGCAGGTGACTGGGATGAGTCAGGACCAGGGCATGGTACTGGGGGAACAGATGTGAGCTACTAATTAGAAATGGTGGAAAAGGTTGTTTACTGAAACTACAAGGAAGTTAAACTTTAAAATAGTGAATTAAAGAGTAAAAGAGCTGAACATACTGACACACTGATTCCTTGAAGAGAAACTTGGGGTTCACTATATCTAACAATCCCCCATCTTTAATTTTTAGTTTTGTTTTTTTCTCTTCTAACTTCCTTTACATGTCTTGGCTTAGTTGTTCTGCTATCCCTTTGACAGCCTCCCTGGTGTAATTAATAAACTGCTGCTGATCATAATACATGTAATTTATTTTATTTAAATTTTTATTAATTGCCACCTATGAAAATATTGACTTAAATCCTGCAGCTATTTGATCTCAGGTTTTAAATTTATTCAGTAACTCCAATAGTGTTTATATAAACATGGAGGTTAAAGGACCCATGTGGGGCACTTCCTTCTTTCTATGATTTTTTCTTTTTTTTTCTTTCTTTTTTTGTCATGTTGACAGAATGCTAGGGTGAAAGGGATGGCCAACTGGAATAGAGTATGGGTGCTGCTCTAATTACTTGGCAGAGCACCCAGCAATACTCCGCTGCAATACCACTACATATTTGTTTGGGGATGAACAACGGCAGATTGATTAGTAAACTCTCGAAAAGGCTTGGCTTTACTGTACCCTGTTAAGTCTTCAAGGAATGCCAACTTTTTCCCCTGCCATGAAAGACACGAGGTGAAGTTAACATCAGGGGCTGATCTGCAGGGCCCTTAACCTCAGGGGACAGTAGTGAAAGAGTCTTGCATGACCCGGAACCCCAGCCTGTGGGGTTCTGGAAGAGAGCTACCATACAGCTCATGCCCAGTGAGAGGACCACCCAGTGGAAAGGGGACAATCTGGGTATCTAGCCTGCCTGTCACACAAGCATAACAGCCTGCAAACAGAATATCTAATCCATTCCAGCCAAGCATTTGCGTCCTGATACCCTGTTTCAATTGCTATAGTTTGTTTTAAATCTTTAACCTCTACAACTACTTTGGTTTTATCTTTGGGCAGATGGTGAGAGGTTTGGTTACCAGAAAACTTAGGACAGGGAGAAGGGTGTGCAGGAGGTGAGGAAGAAATAAAGGGCATTGTCAAGGATTCTATGGGGTCCTTCCCTGAGGCTTCTGCTCCTGTACCATAGAAATGAGTTAGCGAAGGGGAAGAACTCTGGAGAGCGGAGAAGGTAATCTGTCTGACGATGGGGAGGGGTAACTCCTCTAGTAAAATGAATATATGGTTTTAAGGAAATGCAAGTACTAATTGGGGCTGTCCATCCTTGCTGTTTAGTGGTCCACAGGACGTTGGACCAACTATGGCATAAAAGCTCTGTATCAAGAGGGCAAGACTCGGGGTTGACACTGGAGTCTTCATCAAAATCTTCCTAGACTAAATGGTTCCAATTCCCTAATGTCCAGTCTGAGTAGAGCCTGGAAGGACAGAAGTATTTTTCTGAAGTGAAGGGCTGTCTTTGACTTGGCAAGTCCCCACAGGGTGTAACAATGCAAGCATCAAATGTAATAGCTTGAGGCAAAATTGACCTGGTTACATTAATAACTAGAGGGTTAGCAATAGTGCAAGGAAAAAAGAAAGAGTAATTGAATAGATTAAAGAGTATTAAATTTTTCTTAGCTTTAGTTTGGTAGGGTTCTCCCCTGGGACTATGGCCCATGACTCCGGGGGCAGGAGTGGGAGTGCGGGTGGGGGTGGCGCCTTTTTACTTGGGTGTGATTAGTCCATCCTTTCTCTGCTGTCCAGACTGCGGTCTCAGTAGTTAGGAATAACAGGTAAGGTCCTTCCTAGGCCAATTTGAGCTTTTCCTTGTCTCCAAATTTTGACAAGGACATGGTCCCCAGGCTAATGCTGGTGTGCTGGAAATTCCAGGGGTGGCACCTGCACTAAAAGACCTTTAGTTCTGAGGGAAGGGAAAGTGGAAGATAAACCAAGTATGTAAACTGATTTTTTGTTTTAAATATAGGGAGATCAGTAGTAGAATGTCTTTTTGTGGAGCAGTTCAGACTCTTCACAGGGTAATAGGTCTTCCTACTTTCCGTAATTGTTGTAACCGAGTGAGCACAGAATCACCACTGAGACGAAAGTAAGCCAATTCAGAGGGTCATTTATTGCCGGCTACCACGAAGGACTAGTGTCTCTCCAACCCATGGCCCCGAGCTCAGGGGGAGCAAGAGTTTTAAGCAGAAAACCCATATCCTGGTGGGGCACAGGGTTCTTTTTTTGCAATCAGCGTTATGCAGAGCAAGCTAGCTATTTTTCACGGAAGCCAAGGTCAGCAGTTATTGGAAGGAAAACAGGGCAGCAAGCAGTTATCACAAAGGAAACTGGGCAGCAGTTACAACTTATTTTTAGAAAAACCATTTTCCTTGGTGCCTGCAGGGTGCAAGGTTTCAGATGGCACTGCTTAGGTTCTAACTCTGGGTTTAGCTATGGCACATAATGAAGGTGTGTGCCAGGGAGTCCACTATTTCCATGTGATATCCAGTACTTGGGCAAATTCCCCAATGACATGTGCAGTAAAATGAGTCCTATTATCTGAATCAATAAATACTTCAGACAACCAATTGGAGGCATCTTTGTGTAATTAATCTGGATACTTTGGAATGGCCTTAAGCCTGGATTCCTTTCCCCGAGGGGTAATTCTTTTATAGCTTATTAGTTTTTTTTACATACTAAGCAACCGTCTGTAACTTGTTTGACCAGGGTATAAATTTCTATGTACCCATAAACTCTGAGGACTACATCACACATGACTTGAGACCCCAGGGGATGCAGTTGGAAGTAGATTCCACTCATGAGTTTGGATTACATTTTTCTCTGATCTGGCAATAGCCATTTTCCTTCTGAATTACCTTTAGCACGTATTTTTACTAGATTTTAGACAAAAGAATGCCAAACATCATTTTATATTTGACAATCCTTCCTGTATGATTTCATACCAGATAAGTTTCACCTTTATATTACTGTTCTATTAATGTTAAACTTAATTTTAATAAAACTTTGTGGACATATTTATCCAAATTTAATGTCTGACCATAAGGTATATTTATAGACTCTTTTTAACCCTGTATAATTTTTGTTAAAGAGCAGCTTAGTGCTTTTTAAAAAACAAAAACAAAAAACTGTTTTGCTTTTATTTTAAGGGCTAGTTCACAGAAAAACTGTATGATATCCCTTTAACATTAGCCAATTATGTTTACGCACGGAAGTTCCTTTATAATTAACATTTTGAAACTTGCTTAAATCTTCAAAATATAATCTTTTGTGTGTGTCTGTGTTTTCAAGTTTATTATCTTTGAATCAGTATTATTTTTACTGTTTTATCGTTGTCATAAACCAGAGCAATAAGAATAAGATATTTGAGAGGTAGATGTGGGCATTGGTGGGGGCAAGGCATAGGAAAGAACATTGTGGCAGAATGATAACCTCATGTCCTAGACACTGGAGAGCAGGCTCTGTTTAGAGCCCTTTATCTGCCTCTGCAAGGTCAAAACTTTCATTTTTTTTTTAATTGCATTTTAGGTTTTGGGGTACATGTGAAGAACATGTAAGATAATTGCGTAGGTACACACATGGCAGTGTGGTTTGCTGCCTTCCTCTCCATCACCTCTATCTGGCATTTCTCCAAAACATAATCTTTTTTTACTTTTTCTTAAATAAAGGTAGAAATCCACATTCTATGCCTCCTTATAATCCT
The DNA here is from genome assembly GCA_963573385.1 of Cacajao melanocephalus. Lineage (NCBI taxonomy): Eukaryota > Metazoa > Chordata > Mammalia > Primates > Pitheciidae > Cacajao > Cacajao melanocephalus. The sequence goes on from CAUYLG010008738.1 coordinate 54,741, forward strand.
TTTACCAAAAGTATATTTTACTTTCCTTACACACCTTGCACATAAACTGTTTCTTCAATAGTTTTACGTTCAGGATGCCTAATTACTTTTAAAATGTACAGCATTTCTTGCATAAATTCCCTTTTATAACATTTTTCATGACTTTCACAGACAATCTTCAACTTTCTGATTTGTAAACATCCGTTTCTTTAAACAGCCAGTTATTTTCTTTCAGGACAAGAATTTACCATTTAAGATTCTTTTTACATAAATTCTCCTTTTTTTTTGTCAAAGATAACCGTTCTTTTCCAAAGCAAACTTCTTTCATGTCAGTGGACTAGGCTGCCTAAGGCCACAAGATTAGTAGTTAGGATAATACATGTTACACTGTTAACTTTTAGCAAACTTCATAAATGTGTCCCCTAAAGCATTTGGGCCTTCCGCAGGTTACTAGGTTAAGGATTTTTGATAGGAAGGCTGCTGGTTGTCAGTGGCCTCTATGCCTTTGAGCAAGTATTTCTAAGTCTACGCCCTTCTTTACACGAAATGGCTGCTTAAGGAGGAATCCTTTCCTTCTGGTCATTGCCAAATGAGGGGGTTTAGCCTGTCTTGTGTGAGCTTTTTGCATAACGGCTTTATTTTTAGGGCATTAGAGGCTATCCATAGACTAAGACTCCACAAATCCTTGGGGTAAGACTGTCCATTGGTATTGCTATTTTCCACGTGAGTGAGGGTCTTCTCACTCAAAGGCAAATAGGTTCCAGCTGTCCTCTGCCCACGGCCAAGCCCTGAGGCATCTTTTAAACCTATTCCTGTAAACTACTGGTGATTGTAATAGTATAAAGATTGGGAACAATAGGGTTTAAGAAGCCCATCATGAAGAAGACCTTCAATTATCAATTACAGGTTTTAAATTTACCCTGGCTTTTAAAAGAATAGGGCACATTGCTTTCTCTTTACTATTTCTCTCTTCCTTTCTCTCGCTCTGACTTCCTCTGTTCCGTTAGTCTTTCTCTCCACTAAGGTTTCCTTTTTTCTCTCTCTCTTTTAGAACGTCTTTTACAGGTTTATCTTCCTTCCTAGTTCTCTATTTTTATTTTTGTAATTTCTTGTTAATATTTGGCCAATTGTTAGTGATAAAATGAAGTTTTAATATTCCCTGCCCAAGAGGACCCTCAAGACCTATACCAGCATATTTTCCTGCATGTTTTCTCGGTGGGCTGCCTTGCTATTGTCCCACCAGGTGTTTTGGGCAGGCAATTTTTGATCCAATGTAGGAATGTTTTGGCCAGGTGGGTATTCATGTTCCTAGCTCCCATAGCAGCTCTACGGATCTTACCTCTTTCTTCTCCTGAGAAGAGGGGAAAGGGAAGTTCTGAATATCTTTTTGTTTGTTTGTCCTTTTAGGGAAGGGTACTCAGGCTGGTAATGAGTGCTCTTGGGACTATTCCCAAGAGGCAGGGTTATGAGGAGGGGGACAAAAAGGATAGGAGAAGGGTCTGGGACAGCAGCTGCTTTTTTTTCTTTGTTTGTTTTTGGTCCCTTCATTATTCTTCTAATAGTTTAACAATTGGCCTGGGGGAATATTGTTGTTGCTGGCTTTATCCTTTTTATCCCTTGCCCTACTTGGGGTATTTCTCATTTTGGGGTGAAGCTCGATTTCCCTTACCGGAAATGTCTCACCTTTTGTTGTTGTTGTTTTAATCCCACAGACACCCCAACCAAGGAATACTTCACAGCCCCCTCACGGCTTCTCTTACCTTGGTATCTCCCAACCAAGGAATCACCTCCCCCTACCCCACCCCCCGCGGCTTCTCTTACCTTGGTCTGTCCCGACAATCAAGGAAATACTTTGCAGGTGGCGTTTCCTTCCTTGGTCTGTCCCCACCACCAAGGAAATGCTTTGCTGGCTCCTGGGCATTTCCTTTCTTGGCCTGTGCACGGATTTGCTGAGGATCCTTTATCTCAGGTCGCCCGCCGGTTTCCGTGTTGCTGAGAGTACTGGCATATTCCTCGCACCCGGTCAGTCCTGACTTTTTACTCCTGAGGCCGCCACAGTGAGGCCGCGGGGATGCCCCTCCCAGGAGAGGGAACCAGAGACCGCCCCCCAGAGGGGAATGGGGTCCTCGAATGGGTCACCAAGATTGTTAGAAGTAGAATTTTCGATGCTGCAAAAGAAGTAGCACTATAAATTTCCTCAGCAAGGCAATTTACTTCTATAGAAGGGTGCGCTCACAGATGGAACAATGGCGGGCGCACACCTGCACTGGGAGGGGAGGGGGTATTTAGGCATGATGGGCCCCTTCTGCTGTGTCGTTCCCCTATTGGCTAGGGTTAGACCGCACAATCTAGTCTAATTCCGATTGGCTATTTTAAATGGAGCCGCGGTAGCAGCTGGAGTGGCTGGGTGGGTAGTTTGGCGGGAAGGATGGTTAACGGCAGGTAAGCGGGAGTTAAAGCATGTGACCAAAGCAGGTGACTGGGATGAGTCAGGACCGGGGCAGGGGACTGGAGGAACAGATGTGAACTACTGATTAGACCTGGTGGTAAAGGTTGTTTACTGAAACTACGAGGAAGTGAAACTTTAAAATAGAGAAAGAATAACAGAGCTGAACATACTAACGTACTGATTCTTTGAAGAGAAATTTGGGGTTCACTATATCTAACATTCTTTAATAAATAACATATAAAAAATAGGGGATAGAAGGGGATGCTCTACTTTAGAAAGAACTTAAATGACAAAAAAAAATTTTAAATGTTGGTGAAGTGAAACACTATAATGGTATACATGTGGGTGATAAGTCTATAAAGAAATACAGATAAAGAGATTATTATAAATGTCACGGTACTTGTTACATTTAGGGGCAGGGAGAGACCATTGGAAGAACTTCTGGAATCCTAGCAATATTCTATTTTTCGTGTCCAGGCTAGTGATTACAAACATTTATCCTATAATAATTCATTGAGCCAAACATTTGTACAAGTTTCTGTGTCTCTGTTTTATTTTATAGCATGGAGAGAAAGAGAGAGAGAGAATGAATGAATACAGGCTGAGGAAATTTAGACAGCCAGGATAGGCATTCCTATAAAGGAAATCAGGGAAATGGTGTGGTAGCTGTAGAGGGATGTAGAACCAAGGAGGATTTTATTTCGTTTTTGTTTGTTTCAGAAGATAGATACAATAGCATATAAGGTGATGGTATAATTCAATAATGAAGTTCCACAACGTAGGAGAGAAGGCACAAGGACAGAATTTAAAAGTACTTGAATCATCTGGAGGGGATGAAATTCAATCACCACAGCTGGCGTTGGCCTTGGGTAGGAACCTAGAGCTTATCCAGAGTGGCAGAGAGAAGGCAGTGTTGTGTATGTGATGGGTTAGTATATAGGTTGGCATCTTCTCTGTGCAATAAGAAATGATGTTCTCATATAAGAGGGAGGGGCTGAGGGACAAGGAAATGGAGAAAATACACATGGCTAGAGAAGGTAAAATTACCATTATGAGAGGATTATATGACTGTTTACTTAGAAAATCCACATGGGTTGACTGGAAAACTATAGAAACAATAATGAATTCAGTTAGTTTCCTGGAAAATTTGTTAATAAATAAATTTTTCTCCTTAAATGAAAATAGCCAGTTAGCAAATTTATTGGAAGAAATGATCCAAATGATGTCTGAAGGAAACTTATTTTAAAAATAGGATTTCACTCTGTTTCCTAGGCTGGAGTACAGTGGTGCAATCATAGCTTACTGTAGCCTCAACCCCCTAGGCTCAAGTGATCCTCATGCCTCAGCCTACCGAGTAGCTGGGACTATAGGTATGCACCACCACACTCAGTTAAAGGAGGAATGTTGACAGTGTCACTCAAAAATGAAATTGAGTCAGTGTTATATTGACTTCGTATTGCAAGTACAAAAAATTTCCATAATGGCATACTCACAAAAATTTGCCAAGATGCAAGCATAGCTCAAGATTGATGATTTAGAAATGGCAAAAATCTGGATAGGGAATTAACCACATTTGTCAATGCAGCCTTAGTTAATACTTTTTGTTTAAGTGAATGGAATATAACCAGCAGTTTAAAAATACAAAAGCTTATCTGAATATTTTAATGTAGAAATGACTGAGATTTTCTTTACAAATAAGCATGTAATAGCACTAGGAAATATCCCATAGGCATTAGTAAAACTTTATCGTCTATTTCCAAGGAACAGAGAGGCGCACAGCTATGGGAACAATCACCTTACTTTATTCAGATTCCATAAATCTTACTTGTTGTTACATATTTGACCTATTACATAATAAAAGTTATACCAAAGTTTTCCATTATTATTTCTATCCATTTTTCTTTTTATGTCTGCTTTGGCAGTTCCTATTGAATACTAAATTCTGATGTTATAATTTCAAAAAGATTTTGACGCGTATATCTTAAGTTGAAATTTACTTTTGACTTTATAAATTTGAGTCCTTTCCATTTCATAACTTTTACTTTTAATATACTTTCTGATATTGATATGGCAACCTTAAATTGTGGGTGTGGGTGTGGGTGTGTGCTTATTTTAGATTCCCCGGAATACTTTTGCATAGCATTTAAATTCAACCTTCTTGAGTCATTTTATTTAACGTTTTTTCTTGCAGAGGGTATATAGCTGGATTCAATTATTTCACCCACTTTGAGAGCTGTCTTCTTTGTATAGATGACTTTAATTCAACTGTGTTTATTGTCATTACAAATATACTTCATTTTCTGGCATCTTATTTTCTGTTCCCTTAAAAAATCCTTATCTTTTTGGTACTTTTCCTCCCCCTGCCTCCTTGCCTGCTTCTAGTAATTTGGGTTTGTAGAATATTTTAAATTTTCATTGTGGTTATGCTCTCTAAATCTTCTTTGAAAATGTCTTCATTATTTTCACCTAAATGTTATATTCCTTTCCTGCTTTTCCCCCCCTTTCAAAATATCAAACACATTCAATTTTTCTAATATTTTTCCTTGGTTCTAGGCCAATTCTAGGTAAGCCTGTAATTCCTAAACATGATGTGGGCAGAATTTCCTCCATTCTCCTTTCTGTTTACCTGATTGCCCTTGGCATCTTTCCATCAGGCTGGCAGTGGAAGTTTTAAACCTGCATTTTAGATACCAGGCTAGGCAACAGAGGGGCTCTGGGAACACTAGCATACACAGTGCCACAGTGCAGGAGATATTCTGGGCCTTACCGTTTGTCTTGCTGTACTGATGGTTGTTACTTCAACAACCTGCATCCTCAGGGCTGTCAGCCATTCATGCCTGTTCGTGGAATCAGCAATATTTTACCTGTCACTCTCAAACTGACACATTGCTGCAAAGTTGGTTACCTTACAACTTTGCCATTTAATTTTAGAAGTTGGAAGAAAATAAGAAAAGGCAGAATTATGGCCTTGTGTTTCTCCTGTAGCCTAGAAGCCATTGCCAATCTGCCTGAGGCACCAGGATTGCAAAGATCCATTGGTTCCCAGATGCCCTGCCTCCTACCCTGCCTCACTCAGGAGGAAGTCGCTTCGCAGCCCTGGAACTTCTGTTTTTACCTCTCTCTTCCCTCTGAATGTACCGAGTTTGTGAGTTTAGTAGGCAGCTGTGAGTAGATTTCCAATGTCACCCTTTCTTGGCCCTCAGTGTTTTGAATTTATTATAGCAAATAGTCCTTGTTGATCTGGGTATGAGGTAGTTCTCTAGGTTTTATAATATTCTGTTCGTGCTTCTTTAAATGTATTTTAGTGGATCCCAGGGACAACAGTTGTACAAAGGGGCATGCATTCTGCTTTTGGTAGTTCCTTTACAGCAGGCTTCTCAATCTCTTTTGTGTAATGGACACAACTCAGCATATAATGCAGAGGATTCTAAAGGAGACTAATTATGTTGAAATAGTTATCAAGATACTAAAACGCATGTTTATGATAACATAAGCTTTTTAACTAGTGCTTTAGTTTTAAAATAATATTGAACGATACAAAGTATTTTGAGATATTAGTAATAATTGTGTGAATAAAAGTTCTCTGAAAAGAAATTGAGAGGAAAGAGACTTCCAGTGAACAGTTTATGAATTACGGAGAGGCAGATTTAAGGTGTAGTCCAAAGAACAAAAGGAGAATTTATGGTGTATAAAGTAAGTTCCTGCCCAGGTTCCCACTCAGGTTCATTTATGCAAATGCAGGATTCAGATTTGCTTTGTTCTGAGAGGATGATACTTGCCAAGTTCTGATTGATCAACTCAGGCCACAGTCTGTTGGTTCAGTCACATAAACAAACAAGCAGCTATGAACATCCCAAAGTTAAGAAGGTGTGGGGATTTTACAAGAACTCAAAGTACGTGTGTGACCTCTAGTCAGGAAATGACTGCTTGGCTCTATTTTGAATTTAGGACCAGTTAGCCAATCAGCAACCATCTTGAAGGATTTGTTCTTTCATGGTTCATACTTGTAATGTCAGAAGAAAATACCTGTGATTTTTATTGATATCAAAGTACTACCACTGCTGTGGTGTGTTGCCTACATTCATAATGGAAGGCTATGTTAAATTTTAGACATGTTAAGGAAATAAAGATGTAATTTTTTTCTATGTAAATTTACAGACCCCAGATTAAGAATCCTTGCTTTCTAATATTCATTCAGATAGTAAATAAACATACTTAAGCACTTTCGTAGATGCTGAGACGGAGCAGTGAGCAACATCATCAGGACTTAAGTGGGTAAAAGAGCTTCACATTTTGGTGGAGGGAAACAAATAGCTATATTTAAACAGAATAATTTAAACATATATTTAAACAGACACTGATAAAAGAACATGAAATAGGGTAACATGATAGAGCGTGTTCAGGAGAGCTGCTTTTGCTGGAGGTCAGTGAGTATTCCAAGCATAAAAAATAATGTGCCTCTCTTTCTCATCACTGAAGTCTCAACCCAAATGTCACCAACAGGAAGAAATTTGCTCTCACTTGAACCCAACTCTCACTGCTCTATCCCAGCACCTATAAAAGTACTTAAATATATTCTTTTCTGTCTGAATGAATATTAGAAAGCAGGGATTCTTAATCTAGGGGCTGTGAATTTGCATACTTTGGGAAAGAGTATTCCAAGCATAAAAAATAACCAAGGAAAGTAATCTGGGATGGGAGTGAGCTCAGTATTCCTAAGAGGGAGAATGGAGGGCAGGGTATTTGGAATCTTGTGAGTACAGACAGATGAAATGTATAAGTGGTTAAGGTTAAGAGGTTAATGCAGTGCTTGCAAGTCATTGCAAAAGCTTGGTTTGAATTCAATTCTGTTTATAATCAAACCCATTGGATACTTTTGAGAAGAGTGACTTTCCTGATCAATAATTTATAAAGATCATTCTTGCCACCTTCTAGAGAAAGAACTTTAGGGAAGCAAGAGTGGAGGCAGGGAGATCAGGACAGAGGCTGTTTCAGAGGTTCAAGTGAGAGATGCTGACAGGGTGGACTAGGATGGAGGCAGAGGAGATGGTGAGAAGCAGCCAGATTCAGATGAGTTCTGGAGGCAGAACAAGCCAGACAAGGCAAAGAGATCGTAAACTATTCAGAAAGAGAAGAAACAAGGATAGGACCTAGATTGGCTTTAGCAACTAAAGAGTGTTTTTTAACTGAGATTCGAAGACTTGACAGGGAGGAGGATGGGGTAGGATTTTGTCCACGTTAAATTGGAGATGCTTTTAGAAAACCCATGAAAACATCCTGTAGACAGCTATACAAGTCTGAACACAGTAAAGATGTCCAAGGGAGAGAGAAACAGTTTGGGATTATCAGCACGTAGTTGAGATAACCTAGGGAAAATGTCTATACACAGAAGGAAGGACCCAGTTACCAAGGCCTAGGACACGCTGACATTTAAGGACCTGACAGAGAAGGTGGAAACAAAAGGAGGCAAGAAAGTGACCAGTAAGGTAGGAAGAAAGCCCGACAAGGGGGAGCCCTCAGGAAGCCTATAGCGGAACTTGTACCAAGAAAGAGCATGTTCTGCCTGGTGTGAAATTCCTCTGAGATATCAAGTAAGAGGAAGGTCAGAGTTGAACACTGGCTTTGGCAGTTGGTGCCCACTGAGGGGCTGGGACGTAATTCTGTACATTACTTACATTTCTCAGCATTTCACTTCATGTGTCTGCCATAGTTTGGAGGTAGGGGAACAAGATCATCTTTCATTACAGAGAATGAGAATTTGTGGATTGTGTAGTTGTCAGAGGATCTGTTGTGCTGGAGTAAGGCTATTCAGTAGTTTAATATAATGAAGATATAAAAACTCACTTGATTAGAAGTTAAGTAAATGAAGAGGTATAGATATGTGGTCATAAATTCCTTTAAGTTGGTATGTTACATTGTATTAATATTGTGAACAAAAGCTTTCTAAAAGAAATTTGGAGGAGAGAGACTTTTTCTGTAGTGAATAGTTTGCAAACCGGAGAAATGAAGCCTCCAGTGTAAAATGAAGATACGTTTCAGAGATGAAAAAAAAGGCTCTGGTTTTATAGCAAATGTTCCTGCTCAGGTTCTCATCCGGTTCCTTTACGCAAATGAAGGATGTTGGGTAAACGTGATCCTGATGGAGGTCTCTTGCAGACGGTTGTTAAAACAGAACAACTGTTTTACCAATTTTAGAACAATTTTAAAGGAGAGTCAAATGTATAGCCCAAATATGTGGAAGATCATTAAGACTTGTAGAGTAGAACACAGAAAGGATCCTATCCTGAGGGAAGCTGGCTGAAAAAATCTAGAAACTGGAAATTTCACCCAGTCAGTCCAGCCAGTAGACTTTATAAGGATGTGCTTTTCAAAGATTTGAGGATCTTAGATGTTTCTAATTCAGCCTGACTGGAATTATTTGTTCAGGTGCAGATGAGTGTTAGTCACAGCCCAAACACCATCTTGTGCAGTGAGAAGATAGTCTAAAGCACTGTGGTTGTCCAGGACCACACAAGCAAGGGAGTCTCAGGACCTGTTATGCCCTTATTCCTCAGGCAGTGGAGTAGGCAATTTTGTAAACAGTGCAAGAAATGTTTTTCTTTATATATCCATTCCAAGCAGAACCTAGTCCAAACCAAGATCCCAGAAACCTTCCTAATCTGGCTCCTTCACTAGGGTTAATCTTCCCAGGAAAATCACTTCCTTGAGAGTGTCCACAACTATCATTTTTATAATCTGAGGGGTTGTCATTAGGGTAGTAATCAATAATTGATAGAGCTCTTTTACTCCAAGGAGGCAAACATGCTACTTCCAGGGATTTTAATAATTGTGATAGGAGCAATGATTTGATCCAGAAAGCAAATGTCTGAATTTTTTTCATGTCCTGAGACAGAGATAGGAAAATTCTTGACTATGGTAACTGGAGCCAAAAACATAGTCTTCATGGCAGCACAGTTTCCTGAGAGGTTAAGAAAATTCAAAGACCCATTTTCAGGCAAGAGAGAGAATGTGGTCAAAGCAAGTGCTAGTCTTAGGTAGTAACAGAGTGGTATGATCAAACTGACAGACTTGGAAAGCCGTGGGAAATGTAGTGGCTATCAGGATGTACAGGTATACTGAAGAAGGCACTAGCAAGGTCAATAGTTGAAAAGTGTTGGCTTTCAGGGGAACATTAGAGAGTAAGGTATGAAAGTCAGGAACTACTGGGTATTGAGGAATGACTATGTTATTGCTAGCCATAAGATCCTGGAAAGATTGCTATACTCTACCATTGGGTTTACAGATGGAGAGAATAGGAGTATTGCAAAGCGTGGTGCAAGGAACAAGTTTCTTTTGTGTAAAGTTGTCCATTCTGGTCTGTATACAAGCCTGGGCCTCGGATTCAGGGTGTATTGCTTAATGGTGGAGAGAGCTTATTACGGTTTACCTGAATCTTGATCAGAGGTGCTTAATGCATGTGACCAACATCAGTATTGGATTGTGCCCTAAGACTCTCAGAGACCTCTTGGAGAGCAGGATGGGTAGCATTGGTGATGTTAACGAAACAGTTGGGAATTTGGGTAAAAGCTGTTTCTGTGGCAAAGTCTTCTGGTGAGGATAGCTCAAACATTGAAGGAAATATGGGTCTAGTAGGTTTCTAAGGAGTCTCTTCCTGAGAATTTTAGAGAGGCCAATGGGACAAGTGAAAAAAAAAATGAATGCCAGGGAAGGGTCCTGGTTGGAAGGGGATAGGCAAAAGATTTAGAGACCATGATAGGCTGGTTGGCTACCCCAAACATCTGAAGGAATTCAGGGCTGCAGGAAGGGCACATTGACAGCATGCCAGTTTTAAGGATAGATAGAGTAGCCCCAGTGTTGGCCAGTGCTCTAACTTTTCAAATAACCACGTGAACAAGCAAAAGAGGAAGGAGGTAGGGAAACATAAAGCAGAGGTACAAAAAAAAAAAAAAAAAAGTGCAGAAGACAGGCAGAACAACAGGAAAGAGGGCCCAGGAGAAGGTTTTTCCAGAGGATTTTTTTGCAGCTTTAGTCTCAGTCTTGCGGGTGCTAATCTCACTTTCCAATTTCATTAAGATATTCACTCAATTTGGAATTATTTTCTGTAAGAGAGGCAGTGATGGCCTCTTGATTCTGTTTACAAGTTTCAAAGTGCCAACTGATAAAGGCTTCCCATTGTCTCTGAGAGGTTCTGTATTTTCTTTGTGTGCACAGAGAGGCAAGTTTTAGAATTTCAGAGGAGCCCTGTTTGGCCCAACGAAGTTGAAGATTATCGTGGGTAATTTTTGTTCAGAGACCTAGCCAGTTACAACTCAGTGGACTGTAAGTTTTGCTTATAAAGCCATCTGGAGTCCCAGCAGGTGGTTGATCAGCAAGGAAAAGCTTCCAACACAGGCTACCCATTGCACTCACCTGATGAAGTCATCCATTCCATTACCCTTAGTGCCTGCGTCCCCACAAAACCTTACAGACGGGCCAAGTCCTAATAGGAAGGCCCCTCTCAAAACCCAGGGCCAGTTGGGAAGGTCTCTAGGGTTGGATGGTCAGAGGCAGGCAACTTGAAAAGCCTCCAGCAAACCCGGAGCCAACAGGGAATGTCCTCTCAGGGGTCTGGTTGGAGAAAGCTGGTTGAAACTGGAAAGATCCCCCACTAAACTTGAGGCCAAAAGAGAATGTCCCATCTGGGGTCTGGGTAAAGGGAATTACTAAGGCTAGGAAACTGCTCCCCTCCTCCAAACTGGGGCCAACAGATAATAATGTCCTCTCTGGAGTCCGGATGGAGGGGCCTACCAGGAAAGAGTAAAGTCTCTGAGACTTCAACCAAAGCATGGGAGGTCTGAATTTGAGAGGACTTATCCAACCCTTCCGTCCCCACTGGCACCACTGAGAAGACAACTGAGTTCAAGGGGCTCTTTCAGGCACCCACCCATGATTTGGTTCAGGACAGGGCTTCAAATCTCACTTTTGATTCCAAGAATGTGAACAACAGTTTTCTGAATAGGAATTTGGAGGAAAGAGACTTTATTCCGGTGAATTGTTTGCAAACTGTGGAGAGGAAACCCAGGGTACAAAATGAAGGTGGATTCCAAAGAACGAAGGGAAGGCTCAGTTTTCTGTTCTGTTTTGTTTTTGAGTCAGTCTTGCTCTGTTGCCCAGGCTGGAGTGCAGTGGTACCATCACAGCTCACTGCAGCCTTGAATTTCTGGGCTCAAGTGATCCTCCCACCTCAACCTCCTGAGTAGCTGGGACTAGGCACACGCCACCATGCCCTGCTATTTTTTTAAAATATTGTTTATATAGAAATGGGATCTTGATGTTTCCCAGGTTGGTCACAAACTCTCAGCCTCAAGCAGTCATCTACCTAGGTCTCTCAAAGTTTCGGGATTTAAGACTGAGCCACCACACCAAGCCAGGCTCAGCTTTTTAATAGCAAAGGTTCCCTCCCACCCATGTTGTTTGTTTGTTTGTTTGTTTTGGAGACAGAGACTCGCTCTGTCGCCCAGGCTGGAGTGCAGTGGCACGATCTTGGCTCACTGCAACCTCCTCCTTCAGGGTTCAAGTGATTCTCTTGCCTCAGCCTCCCTAGTAGCTCGGATTACAAGTGCCTGCCACCACACTTGGCTAGTTTTTGTATTTTTAGTAGTATTTTTAGTAGAGACAGGGTTTCACCATATTGGCCAGACTGGTCTCAAACTCTTCACCTCAAGTGATCCACCTGCCTTCGCCTACCAAAATGCTGGGATTATAGGGATGAGCCACCGTGTCCGGCCCCACCTACATTTTTAATCGGGTTCATTTATGTAAATAAAAGATTGAAAGAAATTTAGTTGAGATTGGTCAGCATAGTTGATTTCTGATTAGTTGGCAAAACTCAGTTCTGGTTAGTCAATACAGCTGAATCCTGATTGATTGACTGAGGCTGCTGAGCTCTGGTTGGTTCACGTGATTGCTGGAAGTCCCAAATATAAATGGATGCAGTTTTTCAGGGAATTAAGAGTATGTGTGTGACTCCTACCTGGTCAGAAAATTGCTTCTTGGCTCTATTTTAAATTTAGGCCCAATTAGCCACCTTCCATCTTGAAGAATTGGCTTGAAGGATTCACATTTGTTCACTATGTAAGTAGATTTTAACAGTAGATTTAGGTGAATGTGTTTGGGTTTGTAAAGAAAAATAGACTATACGGTTCTGTTCCTCGAAGGCAGAGACAGAGCATAAAGACACGTGACTAGTAAGAAATGTTCCCTCCACCTTTGCACCTGTGAGTAGACTCAGTCACTTCACAGGCCTATTTCTCCCTTCAGACACCATCACAGCCACATGGGCAATAGGCAGGAAAGAATTTCAGGACTGTGATAGTATTTTAACCTCCTGTAGGTCTTTAAAATTTTCTGTGTCAACCAATTAAAGCATTCAGTGGCCTTGGAGTCACTCCAGATAGGCCCCTGGATTGACACCCCAGTTTAGAACCTTGCCCAATCCCCCTTTTCAGGTTTTGGAGAATATGACATCGAAGGAGCTAATCTGGACACCTGCTAACTAGGTAAAGCCTAGTTTCGGCCTAACTTGCCAGAGACCACTATCCCAGTCAACAGAGATGACAGCAATTGTTCTTTGAAAGGACTGGTGACACTTTTGGGTAGGGTCCAAAAAAAAAGTGTGGTGGGTGCAGGACCACAAAGGAGGGCTTTATTTTCATTTTCTTAGTAACAAGTTGTTTACAAAGAATAAGAATTTGGTAACAGTACAAAAGGTATGCCTTATTATGACTGTGGATAAAATCTATTCTTATTAGGGAGAGCAGCAATATCAAACTACCTGAGTGTTAAACCCCACTGGTATGCACTGTGTTTATCGCTTTGTTTTGATTTGTTTTGTCCCCAGGATACAACATAGATATAGAGCAACTGATGGATGATTTCATAACATGTGCCTGGACCTAGCAAAATGTTAGAATTGTTTGGATCTTTTACATAAAGACTGTTGAAAATAGGGAAGAGGAAGGATGATAAACTTGCATAGATAGCCATATTTATTTTTACGTCCAGAGGAGAGATGTGTAAAAGAATGCCTAGGATAACCTATCACTTAGGCAAGGAAGACAACTTGAGAAAAATATAATAGACCAGACCATCTTTTTGAGATGCTGAAAAGCTTTCTTATGTCCTCCGGGTACAAGGACTCACCAGTAACATTTGTGTGCACTATTTTTTTCTTTGTTTATAAAACTTAGTGTGAAACAGAGCACTTGCAGAGCCTGGGACCAACCTTCTTACTGAAGGGAAGAGTGACCAGCACACGAGGCTAAGGCTGAGCGGCCGTCACCAGCACCAGGACGAAGGTGGTAGGAGGAGTCCTAGGAGCCAGTTTTACACTCCCACATATCCTGTGAGCATCGTTTTTTAACATGTATTGTTTGTAGCATGTGGCATATCTGAATTTTAAATGGGGGTGGTGGTTTATCTCTGTCTTTCTCTCTGTATCAGTTGCTTTATAAATGATTGTTAAACTAATAAACACACACAAGATAAAATTTTATTCTAAGACTTCATGAAAGACTTTGTCCACAATTTTCAACTTTTAGTCTTCCTCATTGTAGATGTGTGAGCCAGTGCAAAATTTTAGGAGATTTCCATAGTTTAAGGATGGCCGATTTTAGAGGAAACAGCACAAGTTAGCTCTTTCTCTGTTGGGCCCAGGGAGAAATGTAACTCATTTTCAGAAATAGCTAAAAGTGACAGATGAGAAAGAAAGAACAGGATCCAGAGAAGGAAAAGAGATGAATAAATGCAGACACGGAGTGGCTCAGAAACAAGCAAGTGATCTTGTGCCCTGGTGGACAGTACCTTAACTGTCACTGATGAGAGCCTGGGGTTGGCTTGATGACTGCTGGAGAAATGATATGGAGCAGACCCGACCTCTCAACATCTTAATTTTAGATAAAAAAAGATAATCCATAGGTTTAGATGATTTGATGTTCAGAAAACAAATGGAATTAAAGAAAAATGTGGTCTTTTTTCTTCCTATCCATTTTTCCCCTAAGAGTTATCCCACCACTCTGGAGCTGTTCATTCGTTGATTCATACTGTGATTCAATAGCATTTACTGTATATGATACTGTTGTTCTTTGTGTTAAAGATGTTACAAAATAATGTATGTCATGGTTCCTGAACTTTAGGAGTTTCCATTCAGACTGTGTAGAGGAAACTGTCATAAATGAAGCAGCTGAGGTACAGTGTGGTGATAGTCCTGCCAGGAAACATGCAGGATACAACATAGATATACAGCAACTGATGGATGATTTCATACCATGTGCCTGGACCTAGCAAAATGTTAGAATTGTTTGTTTTCTCTGGTCTGACAAGAGCACTTCAGATCTTTTTCTTTCTGTGAAAGAAAAAGAAACATGCAGGGCCTCTCTTCTCTGGTCTGACAAGAGCACTTCAGATATTTTTCTTTCTGTGTCCTATTGCTCCCTCCCCCACCTCCATTCTGACTCCCATGGGCTTCCTGGTTGGTCCTGGAATACTCAGGTACTTACTGCCTCCCTTCCAAGTAGGAGGAAAGATATAAAAATAAGACCCTCCCTGGATCTCACACTAGTGGATGAAGACACGATCTTGGGCCGTCGGTTGAAAAGGCAGGAGCTGTCCACCCACCATCTCTCATCATTTTCATAACTGGGCTTCAGGTCACAAAATTCCTCCTTGTCCCAACCTTCTCAGAACTTTCCATTAGTCCTTTGTGTTTCTGTGCATATGCAACTTTTCTGTGTCACCTAGGACCTTCTCACCGTCTTAAATATGTTTGTTTTGAACTCCTTCTTTGAGCCCAACTCTATCATTTAGTATTAGGGTCTGTCAGGTTTATTCCCTAAATCAAATAATCCATTCACCTCTCACCATGTCTGTTCCCTTCATGCCAGGGGCCATCATCTCTCCTAGACTACACTGTCACCTCCTACTTCAACCTAATCTCTCATGCAGAGTAGTCTTTGAAAACCAGGACACTTCCCACTGATTTCAAAATAAAGACCAATGCACTTCACTGAGCCCATAGAATCCTGTGTGCTCCTGACCTTAATTCTTCTACAGCCTCCTCACAAACCATACTTCCACTATTCTTTGTACTCTGGCCATACCTGGTTGCTCTCTCCTGCCATGAAACTTTTGCTTATGCTGTTCTTTCTTCCTAGAATGTTCTCCCCTCAGCCTCCCACACCAGTTAACTGTTGTCCTTCAGATCCCAACTCAGCTGAAACTTTGTAGGCGTGGTCCTCCCTTACACTTATCATCCACTTTCATAACCCATGTAACCACTCATTATTTCTACAGTTGTTATTACATATTCACTTGTGTGATACTTTGATTAAAGTTGTCTGCTCCTTAATACTATGTATGGTTTTAATTTCTGCCATCCCCACAAGGTATGTGTGCATTAATATTCTTAGTGTTGAAATGGTTTTGTTATCTTATGATCCCCCATGCTGCCCATATAGGGGCTTTAACAAAAGCTCTACGCACATTTCTCCAGACACTTGGTGTGAGGTTAAGGCAGTGTGTGTCTTACACACATCTTTGGAAGACATTTTAGGTTAAGGAGGTGAATGTTGAATGGTTCCACATCGAACTGAATCCTACTGAATGCTGCGTGGGACTCCAATAGTCAGAGGGGCAGATGAAGGCAGACATCATGGGTCAGTGTCCAACAGCAGTGACACATGAAGAACGGTTGGAGGGGCTCGAAGAGACACCGGGCAATGTCCATTCACTAAGATGTCAAAGATCTGCACCAAGCCAAAAAGCAGATGTGGGCTAGAGGAAGATGGCCTGAAGGAAGGTAACTATCCAAAAGCTGACTCTAGAAGTACAGATATTGGAGAAGCGGCTCTGATTCCAAAGCTGGTATCCACAGAATGCAAGCTGTCTGAAAGAGTTAAAGCGTCCTGTCTCACTCCCATTAGTTACGGGCACGTTCTTTTTCCTTGTCATGATGGAACCATTAATGTTCTTTCCTCCTTGACATTTTTCACCAACAATGGAAAACACTATGCTTTCCGTTGTTTGGGGGCTTTCTTTTGATGAAAGCTCAGAGGATTCATCTTCTGCATGTTGGGCACAACACCCTTGTGATTCTCAGTTCTCAGTCCCAAGGTCTGGCTTCCTCTTTTGCTTTGGAAAGAAATTGTCCCCAGCCCCTGATGCTTTACCAGGATAACAGTGGAAGAGTGGAGAACACATAGAAATCTCAACACACCTATGCTTTTGGTAGCTTACAGTTAAATAGCCTGTTTTCTTCCTCTGTAAAATCTCCAGGCATGGTAAAATCTTTAGGATTACATAGTCAGGGTCTGGCTAATGGCTTATCAGTCAAGCAGGCATGAAAGGGAAATGTCTGTGAGGGAAAACAATAAGCAGCAAAGCACCAGGATCTAACACATCTCTTGGTTTGCTCAGAGGTGGGTGACTGTCTGCTCTTTAGCCCAGTCCTGCACATCTGCTCCGCCAAAGATGAGGTAGAAAGCCAGGCCCGATATGTTAACAGCAGCTGAAAGCAAGAAGACATTTCTCCAACCAAACTCTGAATCCTGGAGATAGAAAATTACAAGTTATTAACGTCAACCCAGTTCTTGTCCCTCTTACTTCAGAAAGGCTTTGGCTCTGTGTCCTATTGCTCCCTCCCCCACCTCCACTCTGACTCCCATGGGCTTCCTGGTTGGTCATGGAATACTCAGGTACATTTCTGCCATGAGGCCAGAGCACTGGGCGTTTCCTTGGCTGGAACGCTACTCCCCTAGAAATCTATTTGTCTCACACTTCACTTCCTTTCACTCCTTGCTTAAATGTTCCTTTTTCAGTCAATCCTTCCTTGATCACCATAATTAAAATAGAAATTCCACACCCTTTTATGTGCTCTATTCTCCTCTTTTCTTAGCACTTACTACCATTCAATATATCATATATTTTACTTTCATAGATTTCTGTTTCTTTTCTACAATATAGGTTTCACAAGGGAAGGAACTGTGTTTTATTCACTTAAATAGTGCATGGCACATACTAATGTCAAATACTTATTTATTGAATGAATGAATGAATGAGTCAATAAATGACAGGAGGAACAAGATCAGTTTGAGAATTTGCATTTTAACCAACCATTTCCTGACAGTGTGTTAGTTAGTGCCTGGAAGGGAATCGAAGCTTCAAAAAAGATAAGGGACTTGATTTTATAAAGAATACTTTCTTTGTTATCGTTCATTTATTTTTCTGACTTACTGGTGTAAAACCACAGGAAAGTCATCCTTTAACTTCCATGTGGTTTTTTCACCAGTGAGTGAATGGTATATGGCAGTAAGTGCTTTTCACCAGTAAATGAAGTATATGACAGAAAAGAAGAATGCCATGTACTTCTTTATTCATGTAAAGTTTATACCAATAAAGTTCTTAGGAAATGCTTAAGTCATCATGTAAGTTGGTTTATTTTGACTACTTTAAATGCATCTTCTAGGATAGAAGGCTGGGCAAATGTGAAAACACCATGCCTCTATAGGTTTCTCTTATGAATATTTGTCAGAACATTTGACCTCACCTGACTGATGAAAAATCCAGCAACAGTGGGAGAGATGGCTCCAGCTATGTGTGCAAAGACTTGCAATAGTCCTTTGAGAAAGCCAGTGTACCTGAGAGAGAGAGATGGTACTCTATTATACCCAAGTATACCTATGTTTGAAAGTCTCAGTACATGAGAGAGGGAGGGAAACATTCCTGTGCAAACAAAGGGTTAATCTCAGCTGGTCTGTTGCAACTCTGTACTTATCTCTGGGGATGGCTGGAATTGCGTAAGCCTTGGTGAAACCAGAATGAAATGTACTGATTAATTATTAGTATAATCCTGTGCTAGGGATTCGTACTCGCAAGGGGGTAACCTCTATGAACTTGTCAACATTGTTTATGCAAGATGGTCACACTGATGGTCTGCACCTGGCTTTTAAGGTTTTTGTTGTTGTTGTTGTTGTTGTTTTGGCTTCTACTGTTGAGTCTGATCTTGTAGCTTTTATACCTTCCATGGGTATAAAAGACCCCTCATCAGAT
The DNA here is from genome assembly GCA_963573385.1 of Cacajao melanocephalus. Lineage (NCBI taxonomy): Eukaryota > Metazoa > Chordata > Mammalia > Primates > Pitheciidae > Cacajao > Cacajao melanocephalus. Next base: position 73,252 of record CAUYLG010008738.1, read on the forward strand.
GACACACTGGCTCCCCTGAGATGACATTTCTTGGTGGTTCATTATCTGAAGATGAAGGATGTCCTGTTGACTGGGACAGGAGCCTGGGAGCTATGTTTGGAAGTCTCAGTCAACTCTGCGTTTACTGTATCAGAGACAGATCTTTCTCCTGCAATCCTGTGTCCTTTGCCTTTATTAAAGATTTCCATGACCATACCCTGTGGAATCTCAAGAATTCTTGCAGTGATCCCACCCTAGGCAACTGCTGCAATCCTCAACAGAGAGAGATGTGTGTGAGTCTCCCTCAGTTGACTATGAGCATGGCCACTGACTCCTCTTGTTCATACCTGGAAAAACTAAGTTCACAATGGTTGACCAGCTTTGCATCCCTTCCAGGGATTATTTAGATGTCGAGTGTAGAGCTGGTGCTGACACTTCCTGCAATCTGTTGTACCTGCCACATTTTACTTGTGCATCAGAGCAGGTTTAGGGCTGATAGACTTGAACTGAGTTTCTGAGAGGATGAGGCAAAAGAGGTCCCTACCGAGGAGCAATATCCAAGAAGTTAACAAGGGCTCCTGATTCACAGAAGCTGCTGATGGCAGAAGACAGCACCAAGAAGGTCATGGTCATGCTGTGGCTTGATCTGACCCAGGGCAGAGACACAAGGATCACAGATGGAAAGAGAACCCCTGGGGTAGGAGGACAAACAGAGTAAATTGGAGGCTGCTCTGAGCTTCCCACGTTCACCCGTGTCCAGCCTTGACCTTACCAATGGCAGTGAAGAGTTTCCTGATGGTGATGAGTCTGAGGATTCTTCTGGAGAGAAGAAAGTCTGCCAATAGACCTCCAAGGATAATGCAGATACATCCAACAACAAACGGCAAGGCAGACAGGATCCCACTCTGAGGACCAGAGACTAGGTCAGGTGCATGTGCCCTTACCACCCCCACCATGACAAAGACAGCCTTGGACAGATTGTCCGTATTTGGGGCTTTTCTTTATATACGAATCGCTTTTAGTACAAATACCATGTTACTGGAATGAGCCAATATAGTTTTAGTATATATATGTTTATAGCTTGGCTTGCAAAAAAAAAAAACTAATGCTCTCCTTACATATAAAAATCACCTGGAAATGAATAAATATTTAAAAGACCCAAACCCAGTAGAAAAATAGGCAAAGAATAACGACAATTTCCAGAAAAAAGAAAAATAAGTGGCTCCTAAACATGTTAAAAGGTTTCCAACCTTACTCATAATGAAAGAAATGCAAAATAAAACTATGGTGAGATACTATTTTTCATGGATCAAATTACCAAAAACACCCCCCACCCTTTTTTTTTTTTTTTTAACATGCTCTGTGCTAACACTGTGGAGAATCAGGTACTCACAAATATTACTGGTGCTCTATTGAGGGCAATTTGACAACAAATATGAAAGTTTATAGTGCATTTACCCTTTGACTCAATAATCTCGTATGCAGAAATTTTCTCCACAGAGAGTTGTACAAATATATGACAAATGAACAAGGTTTTCACTGCAGCATTGGTCAAAGATGAAAAACAATCCAAATATTGTTCAGCAAGGTTCTCGTGTACTGATAAGAAAATATTCCCATGACATATTAAGTGGCAAAAACCTAGTATATAAGCATAGTGGCATATTACAGAATATACTGTTTTTATTTTAAAAAGTTGGGAAAATAAGAATATACATTCATGTATGCTTGCATTCTTATAAGGAAAGAAACAGGTAAAGAATATATAAGTAATTTAGGCCAGGCATAGTGGCTCATACCTGTAATCCCAGCACTTTGGGAGGTTGAGGTGAGAGGATCACTTGAGCTCAGTAGTTTGAGACCAGCCTGGGCAATATAACAAGACCTCATCTCCACAAAAAAATCAGAAATGTAGCCAGGCATGGTGGTACACACCTGTTGTCCCAGCTACTCAGGAGACTGAGGTCAGAGGATTGCTTGAGCCTAGGAAGTTGAAGATTTAGTGACCCATGATTGCACCACTGCACTCCAGCCTGGGCAACAGAGCAAGACACTATCTCAAAAGGGGGAAAAAAAAAGAAAAAGAAAAAAGAAATTTACAGAGTTCACTGGAATGGGCTGGGAGAAAAGGGCAGATTAGGAAAAGTAATGAAAGAAAGATTTTTCACTCCTTTTTTTTTTTTAGACGGAGTTTCACTCTTGTCGCCCAGGCTGGAGTGCAATGGCACTATCTCAGCTCACTGCAACCTCTGCCTCCCCAGCTCAAGCAGTTCTCATACCTGAGCCTCCAGAGTAGCCGGGACTACAGGTACCCGCCACCACGCCCAGCTAATTTTTGTAAATTTTTAGTAGAGACGGGGCTTTCATCATGTTGGCCAGGCTGGTCTCAAACACCTGACCTCAGATGATCCACCTGCCATGGCCTCCCAAAGTGCTGGGATTACAGACATGAGCCACTGTGCCCAGCACACTCTGTTTTTTAATATAGTTTTTAAAATGTTGAACCTTGTTGTTATCAATTAAACTTCTAAATTAAGATTCTATGAAATAAAACGCAATGAAAACGAGACTCCTCGGTTGTATATAATCCAAACAATGGAAAGGATTTAGCTCTCACCTGGTTCAAGTAGTTCATTTTGCAGATGAGTAAGCCAAGGCTGTCCAGGTTACATGACTTAGTGAGAAAATACCCTGAGGGCAATGAGAATCCAGGTCTCTTGACTTCCTAGCCTGGGAAGCTCTGCTTTCTGGTCACAACTTGTCTCTTCCATTCATTCTCCCAACTTCTTATTCCTCAACATTGGCCTCTGAGGGTCAAGCCCACCCAGCCTTATACCAGAGACAAATCTTTCCCAACAGCCAGCCTCAGGAAGTCTATCGCCCAGCACTGGCATCTTGCTTATCTGGTCCTCTGATCCCCTGGATTAAGATTCTGGTTTAATTGCCTGCTGCTGGCCTTCCTTCTCTTTGAAAAGACCCAGAGCCGCTCTCTCCTGGGGCTTTCTAATCTCAGTGCCTGCAGCCTGCTTGCATGCAGTTGCTGACTACTGTTAAGAAGGTCGGCTCTCTGTTGGCCAGTTAGCATGTTTTCACCAGAGGACCCCAATCAATATGAGAAGGCTTCTTCCTGAGTACAGAGTGAGAATAATAGTGTAACAATGGCTTTGTTAACTGTCACTAACAGGTTATGAAATCTGATATACTCTTAGCCACTTTTGAGACATCCATCTAGCAGAAATTGAAAGGCTCCTGTCAGCCAGTCAGAACATCTGTTTATTTTGTGAAAATTCAGAGAGCTGTACACATATATGCACTTTTCTTTCTATATGTTATACCTGAATAAAAATGATTTTTTGAAACAAACATTATTCCACAAATTTTTTGTAAGTCTTATTTGGGACTTTATGTCCTATTAATGTCTTATTTTCAGCATACGCTGTTTATGTTTCTCTGTCACAATTTTCTCAAAGGCAAAATTTTGTTTTGTTAATCTTTATTATTTATGCTGCCAGCAGAGCATCTTGTTTGCAAATTTTGATTGGATTGAGTATAAAATTTTTGCACAGGGCCCTTAAAATATGTTAGTATATGAATATCAAGCTGACCTAGAACCATGTGTATCATCCTGCTGCAGTAAGTAGTAAACCATATTGAGATCAATCAGAATCCAAATTAACTAGATTGCATTTCCTCTGTGGAGGTCCTGGTCCTAATCCCCTGATTTTCTGACCATGGGAGAGACAGGATTATATATGAGCTCTATTTATTTAAGCATTTAAGCAAACAGAAGATCAGAATGAGCTTTCTCTGTACTTACATCTCTGAGGTTTGCTTGAAGTACCGAGCTGATGTATGTTGGTGTGTATGCCATAATGGTATAAAAAAGCCAGTATTCACAGAAATAAGAGACTAAAATGGCCCAGAGCGGTAAGGATTTGATCATAGCCCTAATGGGGAGAGACCAGCCTGGTGAACAATCCTGGAAGAAAGCACACATCAATGTCCCCTCCATCAGAAGACAGCTCTCTCTACTGCACTCTTCATCTCTGAGACATCTAGAGGGACACAGAGAAATGTCAGAGGAATTCCTCAATGTACCTGCTGAGCCAATGAACACACAATGTATCTCTTCTCACCAGCACTGATAAAGGGATGATTCACAGGATCGTCATAAATGAGAGGAAACCAGAGAAGACAACAGGCACAGCCAATTCCTCCTAGGAAAACAGGATACAGTTAGCACTGGATTGATTGAAATTCTTCTTTCAGTTTGACACTAAGATGAATCCTGTGGTTGACATAATGACTGGCCTCAGTACTCCACTCTTTCTGCCATCTGTCCCTTGCATGGCCCTATCACAGGGAGAGGGTTCTTCCCCACCACTTGACTTTGGTCTTGGCCATACAACTTGCTTTTGCCAATGGCATGGAGGAGTTTCAAGTCTAAGCATTAAAAAGCATGTTTTTAAAAATTTGTCCTCTTGGGTCTTGCCCAGTGCTATTGGAAGACCATGCTCAAGCCCCTCCATTGTCCAAGGCAGATGACAGACACAGAGAGTGGAGCTGGCCAGCTGTCCCACAAAGAACCACGGGAATAAATGATTATTGTCTTAAGCCACTGAATTTTGGGAGGTTTTAAAATGCACTATTATTAAAGCTATAGCACACCGTTACAAGTTAGTAGCATGTTTGCCCCACATGCTTGAAAATGCCCTCACTGTTCATGTACCAGTCAGCATCCTTCTGCTTTGCAGAGTTCCTTTCATCACTAAACTTTCCGTATCTATCTCTTGTCTTCCTCAAAGCACGTAAGAGTGAGCAGCAGTACATTATTATGTGAAATTGATTACCCAATTTCTAGACATGAAATGAAATTAATCCTCAGCAAAGAAATTTTTTCTAATATATATATTATTACAGAGTTGAGAATTTAACATTATCAGTATTGAGTGGAAATATGGCCCATCTTCAGATTCTTATTTTAGAATCTTAAGAAATCTTATGAGCTCTCTTTATTTGGCTAGCATGTCATTTACAAATTCCTTCAAAAACATCATACAGCAGCCACCATACACCAGGCATTTTGCTAAATTTTGAGAATATAAAATGACCAACACAATTTTGCCATCAAGGAAATTAATCAAGTGGGGAGGGATAGATATGAAAATTATAATGTTGCCCATTGTGGTTGGAGGATGTTAGTATTTATTCAACAAATATGAACTAGGTTTCTATTGTGTATATGTTCTGTACTGTTTCTTGAAACCATAAGCACAGTAAGATTTTCTCATTGTTTGAATAATTTTTGTAACCTGCCCTTCCAAAATTTTCATAATAGAAACTTTGAAGGTTGGTGTGCTGTGGTAAGGAATCATTACATATGTTTTTTGGTGAATATATTGACATGATGTTACAGAAACCCTTGATCAAAGATGCCTGTCCTCTAATGAACACACTAGTGGGACTAGAAGGAATTACCATAAACAATTTAGGGGTGGGATTTTGGAGAATGTTTCAAAAATTAAACAAACTTTAGCTGACAGCAGCTAGGTGGATTCCAACCACAGTTCCATGAAAGTAAAACTGTAATGTAGTAAAATACTGCCTCTGGAACTTCCCATGTGTCTTTGGAACCTTTCTGCAGCGTCTGTCTGCGTATTATGTCCACTCCTGAACCTCACATCATCTGCCCTGTCCTGTAGGCTCCACTGTTTGATTCTCCACTCTAATTAGTATTTTACCTATGATTAAGTCACAGTCACACAATTTTCTGGCTATTAGGTTGGTTCAAAAGTAATTGTGGTTTTTGCCATAATAGTAACTGGAGAAATTTAAAAGAATATATTAAATTAAAAAGCATGACTAAAATGCAGTACAACTAAGATAACAATTTCTTTTTTTTTTTTTTCTTGAGACGAGATCTTGCTCTGTCGCCCATGCTGGAGTGCAGTGGTGAGATCTCAGCCCACTGCAACCTCCACCACCTGGGTTCAAGCGATTCTCCCACCTCAGCCATCTGAGTAGCTGGGATTACAGGCGTACACCATCACACCCAGCTAATTTTTGTATTTCTAGTAAAGATGGGGTTTCACCATGTTGGCCAAGCTGGTCTCAAACTCCTGACCTCATGTGATCCACCCACCTCAGCCTCCCAAACTGCTGGGTTTATAGGCGTGAGCCACTGCACTCACCCCTAAGATAACATTTTCAACATCTTATGAAATTGTTTGCTCTGAGGTCCTTTAGGTTACATTTAGAAGCGGTAAGGAATGTTATGACGCCTCTAATGTCATAAGATTATTCTAACTATAAACTCAGGCTGCTGAAACATAAATGTTAAACATAGTTGGCTCTGAACACTACCAGCTTTAGCTATATCAATATCCATATCTATTAGGATTTAGTTAACCATAGATGAATTGCGTCACAGAATTCTCTGTCATAAAAATTTGAGATTTGGAAAGCACACTCACCAAAGATATAGAAGACGTAAGGCCATCCTATGGTCTGGGAGAGGAGACCACCGACAAGCAGAACAATGAAGGACCCCAGCATTGACCCTGAACAGAGGAGGCAAGGATGTTATGGTGAGAGGACCCGTCTTGGGGCTCTATGTGCTTTCTTCAGTGCCAAGTTGCACAGTGATTGAAGGTATGAGCTTCAAGCCAAGCTATCTAGGTTCAAATCCTGCGCCTTCACTTGGTAACTATGTGATGTTGGACAAGTTATTAGTCTATTTTTATCTGAAATTCCTTATGTGTGAAATGGAAGTAATTATATATAGCTGACTTATAAAATTGTTTTGAGGATAAGATGAAAATATGTGCAAAACACAGGAATATTTGGTGCACAGTAAGCATTCAGGTCATTCAGTTATGATCAAGGAAGGCAGCATGGGGTAGTGCTTTAAAGCAAGGACTATGAAGACAGAGTGCTTAATAGATAAGATCTTGGTTCTGTTGAGAGGACTTTGCAGAGTTCTCTTGGACAGTGTATATAAGGTGGGGATTAGGGTATCGGTTACCTGATCCAGCAATGGTGGTGAGTTGACTCCTTTCCAGTGGGGGAGCCCATTTGACCCAAATTGAATACTGACCAGTTAATACCATAACCTGGGGGAAAAAATTCCATTCTTGGAGATCTGAGGTCATTCTGGAACCTATATTCCACTTCTACCTGGAAAATATCTTGGTACCTGGGCTATGCCTTGTACAATCCGGAGGACAATGAGCAAGGCCACTCCGGCATTAGCTGCCAGTGGAATGAAGAGGGTCAGGACTGAGGAAATAAACAAGCCAGCACCAACCACATACTTTGCTCCAAATATTCCAGCCACATAGCCACTGGGGATTGGAGCCAAGAATGAGCCATAGTTGAGGGAGCTGAGGATGATTCCCTGGATTTCAGGACTCCAGTCATATGCAGGGGCCTAGATAACAAAGAGAGTTACTGTTTGTCTTTAGCTGAAGAATTGACAGTTTTTATTGTCTGGATTTGACAGGCAAAAAATAATTGGCAGATCTTTCCTTTTACATCTCTCCAGTTCCTCCAATATACCAGTATCATGTATTTAAAGCCCCTAAATATGTGCCCAACATACTCTTTCTGCTCACCCTGACACAATTTACCAAAAAATAAAAATATAAGAGAGCCTGTAAAGAAACAAAGGCTATAAGGAAAAATGCATCATAAGCAAGGTAATAAAATATGTAGAAAGAAGAGAAAGCAGACAAATCTGTGAAACATACTTTGTAGTGATTTTCATCATTGTAGGGGAAGAATTTATGTCTATTAAATGGTAAAATATTTCCTTTATTCTATCTTAGTCTCTGGTTACACTTATAGACACCAAGTAGGGATGCAATCCCCTTAGATACTTACTATAGTCTTTATTTTTTTTTTTCTTTTCTTTTATTTTCTTTTCTTTTGTAAGACAGAGTCTCGCTCTGTCACCCAGGCTGGAGTGCAGTGGCATGATCTCCGCTCACTGTAACTTCCACCTCCACAGTTCAAGCAATTCTCCTGCCTCAGCCTCTGGAGTAGTTGGGATTATAGGTGCCTACCACCATGCCTGACCGATTGTCATATTTTTAATAAAGATGCCTTGGCCTCCCAAAGTGCTAGGACTACAGGTGTGAGCCACCATGGTCGGCCTGATACTTATCTACTTGTGCCATTCCTGACACATGGTACATGTTCAGTAGATCTTAGTGGATAAATGAATCTCACTCTTTTATAAGATAACTCTTTAAGTCAAATTATTTGAGTCAAAGAAAGAGTCCAGAGTCTCATTAAACTTACCATTGCTTTAAATTCTTTTAGAGTTTCGTTCCAGTAGTCCTGGGAGTCAGTGGAGGGCCATTCTGCGGAGGCATTGGGCTGGCTGGAAGGGGCTGTGTTGTTCACCATAGCCGGGATGGCAATGCTCAAATTCATTTGTTGGGTGCAAATTGAAAAATTACACAGCTGCAAGATGAAGGCCAGTCCATGTCGGATTGAACAAAAGCCTGAGAGGAGAAGGGCATGCAAAGTCACAATCAGAATGCTTTTCTCCCACTCTTCCTAAGTCTGGAATGCAGAAATATAGGGAGACCAGACATTCCTCTGTAGGTGTGTAGTGGACATCTGTCCCCCTGGAAGGTAATGGGGGAGGTGGCTCCCTCAGAAGCATTCCTCAGAGACTTGAAGAATGTGTGGAGTTGGTCAGAACAAGCATTAAGGGAGAGCTTTTCAGGCAGGACTCTGGGATGAGAAGATTAGAATGGGAATGGGAAGAAATTGATTTAGAGAAAAAATTGGCTGGGAGCAGTGACTGATTCGATATGGACAGTGAGAGAGAGGAAATTGCTGGAAATGACTCCCAAGTTCCCTGCTTGGGCAGCTGGGAAAGCTGAAAGTGCCATTTATAACCGGGAAACATGGAAGATTAGTTTGTCTGAGACTGGAGAGAAATGAAACTTGAAAGATAAGCGATGGTTAGCTCATAGAAGCATTTAAACTTCATCTTAATACTTCAATTTAATACTTAATGGAAGTAAACTGCCAGTCTATGCTTACACAAAATTTGCTAGTGTTCCATAGGAGCTCTGGGGATATCCCTGTGGTTGACTCCAAATACATTAGTTTGAAACAGCGGGAAGAGTTCCTCCACTCTTCCTGTAGAGAATTCCCAGAGGTAATGTATGATCACAAGGTATGAAGATGTCGTTTTTCTGGCTCCTGAAAGGGAGCAAATGCTCTTGGAATGGACAGCATGCTTTCCTTTTGTGTAGTAGTACTCTTGCTAAGTTCCAGAAATTGACAGATCTCACCTTTGGTTCAACTTTGAGAGCATTTCGTTTCCCACCCCTAAGCCGGCCAATGCACCATCCACAAAAATCTACAATGGAATTTTGATCAGTCATATTGATATGACAGATTAAATTAAGAATGACTGCCACATTTATAGTATTGTCTTCTAGCCTACCCATGTATGAGTATTGGTCTTTTACTCTGTCCAAGGTGGAATTTTATAATTAATGTCAGTTAAGGCCTTCACAAATTTGGTAAAGTACTTTTTATTATTGTGTAACTTGAGTTTTTTTCCCTATCATTTTCATCAGTTTTTTCCCCCATTGGGTTTTGATTCATTAAAGAAATAAAGATAAATCATATGCAAATGATGGGAAAATATAGTTGATTATGTTTACTATTTGCAACACGTATTTCATTTTCCTGGGTAATTTAATTCACTGGCATTTTGAAAAACATGGACTAAATAGAAATGGTAAGAATGGACACCTCAGCTATATTTGCATTTACTGAGAATGCTTCAAAACATTACACCATTAGGTATGCCTCTAGTTGTTGGTGTGACATGTACTTTAATTATATTAAACTACTCTGTTCCTACTTTCAAATATTTTTTATGGGAATACATAAGTTTTATAAAATGTGTTTTAATCCTGGAGTCAGACACCTGAATTCCAATTCCAACTTGTGTGTTCTACTTATAGCTGTGTGCTCTGGGGCAAGGTACTGAGCTCTCTGTGGCTCCAAACTTTGCCTGAAAAATGAGATTCATAATAGAGTCTACCTCAAGGCACTGTGATAACAATTGAATAAGTTTATGTAAATTCATTATAATTATAATAGCCTACTATCTTTGTACTATTGGGATGATCTCTTCTTATTCTTAATAGGCTATTTAAAAAATTTAAAATATGATGTATTTTGCTAATGTTTTAGCTAGAATTTTATTTAGTATATATAGTTGATCTTAATATGTTGTTTATGTACATATGTGTGTGTTATTTATTGCTAATCTAGCTTTGTTTTTTTAAAAAAAAAAAGTTATGGCTGGGTGTGATGGCTCACACCTGTAATCCCAGCACTTTAGAAGGCTGAGGTGGGTATATCACCAGGTCAGGAGTTCAAGACCAGCTTGGCCAAGATGGTGGAACCCCATCTCTACTAAAAATACAAAAATTAGTCTAGCGCAGTGGCAGGCACCTGTAATCCCCACCTCTGTAACTTCTGCCCACCACCAATTCTCCTGCCTCAGCGTCCCCAGTAGCTGCTACGGGGGAAGCCAAGATCACGCCACTGCTCTCCAGCCTGGGAGACAGAGTGAGACTCTGTCTCAAAAAAAACAAAGTTATAAGCTTCCATGTCAGTCTATGATCTGAAATGTTTTAGGTACATAACCATTTTTTCTTAATAAATTTTTAATTTTAGAACAGTTTTAGATGTATAGAATTATGGAGTTCCTCTATATCTCACACAAAATTTCCTCCGTAATTAACATCTTACAGTGCATTTGTTACAATGAATAAGCCTACACTGATGTACTGTTAACAACTAAAGTCCACAGTTTATTCACATTTCTTAGTTTTTACCTAATGTCCTTTTCTCTGTTCCAGAATCCCATATAGAGAACCACATTACGTTTACTTGTCACGTCTCCTTGGAATCTTCTTGGGTATGACACTTTCTCAGACTTACCTTGTTTCTAAAATCTATTCTAAATACCTTGTATTCTAAAATGTCTAAAGACCTTGACAGTTTTGAAGCATACCAGTCAGGTATTTTGTGGAGTGTCCCTTAGCTGAAATTTGTCTGATATTTTTCTCATGATTAGACTGGGGTTATGTGTTTTTTAGAGGAAGGCCATGAAAGTAAACTGCCATGCTTATCACATCACATCAAAGCCACATACTGTCAACAAGACTTCTTACTGTTGAGTTGATCTTGGTCCCCTGGCTTGAGGTAGTGTTTTCCAGGTTGCTCCACTGTAAAATTACTGTTTTTTCTTTTTCTCTTTTTAATTTTTTGTATCAATTAATATGTACAAATGTACTCTGGAGGAAGTCACATGCACCAGTCACGCTTAAGGATTAAGGAGCTCAGCTCCATCTTCAGAAGGTGGGGTGCTATTTAAATTATTTGGAATTCTTTTGCACAGGATAAATAGGCATTTTCTGTTCCTTAAAAATCTTGTATAATTTTTCTAGTGAAACTACCAGAATATATTTGTTTGTTTCTGTGTTTGTTTTAAAAGGAATAACTTTTTGACAATTTCCTTCATTTCTTATATTTTTTTGACATGTATAATTTTTTCTTTATTCATATTTATAAATTATAAAAATAAAATGTATAATTCCTAGAAATCATAATTTCTAGAAAATTATAATATAATTAAATTATATTTAAAATGTTAAATTTTAATTATGATTACATAAAGTTTTTATCATTATAAATTATAATTCCTAGAAAATCATTTACTTATATACTTTTCATATAATTAGTATATCATACATTTTCAAGGCTTCTGTCTCCTATTTTCTGATAATTACTTGTATTTAATCTCTTTGCCTGATTAATCTGAGTAGTGGATTGTTTGTTTTATTGCCATGAGTGGCATATTTTTTAATCAAAGAATCAGCTCTTGGATATATTTTTTAATCCAATTTTTTTCATGATTTGAGCTCACATTATTTTCTACGTTTATGTTGTCTATTTCATTTTCCTACATAATTTCCTTGAAGTTGCTGGCTCAGTGAATTGGATGTTTAATTAACTAGTTTTTGTTTATTATTACATAATCTTTGTTTTCTTCCCTTTTTCAAATCTGTCTTCTCCTTGCCGCTGCTAATTCCATTTTAATTCTGCAGTGACATTTTTTCATCCTTAGTTTTGTTTTTCATCTCTATTAGGGACTTCTTCCATATTCTTCTGTTGATTTACTTCCTACACTGTATGCTTTATTATTGTTATTATTGTCATTATTGAAAACTTTAAGAAATTGAAGATGAAAATATTCCTCAATTTCCCCATAATAACATAGGTACAGCAGTGTGATGTAATGGGTAACAATAGCTGGTTTGAATCTAGCTGCTACCTTTTTATGCCACTGAGCCTGAGTGCAGGCTCTTATAAAATGGGGATGATGCTAGTAGTACCTTCCCTGAAGGATTGTTGTGAGAAGTCAAAGAATTAATACATACAGACTGCTTAGAACAGTGCCTGACGCAGGGCATGCACTCATGTGACAGCTATTATAATGAACTATTATTCTTTCATAGGTGTGTCTGTCGATTTCTCTTTTATTTAATACATGCCTTACCTTATTCTTTCCTTTTTGCAAACATATTTATGTAAGTCCCTTGGAGTCACCCCTACAGCCTTGAACTATAAAGGCCAGTTGTGTGTGACTTTGTTCTCACATTTTAAAACCCCTGCAGAGGGTCACCTATGCTGGTTTGAGGCCCAGCTGTGTTGCAGTGGTGTATGTGGGTGGGCTGGTGGCAGCTGGTGGCGGGGAGGAGGAGGTTGAGAATTCCCTCACCAATTCAAGGTAAGCTAACTACAGTACCATTTTAATTATGCAGTAACATTGCAGAATTTGAGAGAAACCATTCCAAATTTCCAAATTGAGTTCTCCAATCGCTCATATTTTCCTCTGCCTTGTAGCACTGGCCCTCTGATGCTAAATTGCAGATCAGAAAGGCCAGTGAAGTACGAGGGGAAAGCCGCAGGATGTGGGCCCATGCACGCTTCACCCAGCACATCCCAGCACTGCAGACCCCTGAGGGGCTCATGGCGCCTGTGGTCTGCCCAGCTTCTGGACACTGCCACTCCAAGCTGGGAGCACAGGCTGAAGCTCCACAGCATCCTCTTTGTTCTTCCTGTAACACTGCACCATGCCTCAAGGGTGGGAGTTTTACCAGCTCTCGGCTCCTCTCTCAATTTCTTCCAAATTGTATTAAATCTGTCTGCGAGACTTGGAGTTTGTAGTGTGTTGTTGGTAAGAACAATTCCTTGGTTTCAACCTAGATGGAGGTACTTTCTCAAAGTGTTGTACTTGTTTTATTCATTTCCATGGCTTTCAGAAAGGGGTGCTATTGTAAATTGGCCTTCAGATGGCATTCTTCCCTGTGGAGGTGGGCAGTATATCTTCCCTGCAGGCTTTTGATATGGAGAAAGGATACTGTCCCTGATATTGTTCTCAGTGCCTTTCCCACCCTTCTGTGGCCTTCACAGTAATAAAGAGACAAATATCTGGAAGCTACAGTCTTCAGACTACTGTGCAAACAGATTCCATTCAGAGTCCACAGATGAGGGCATTCTGGCACAATGTGGCAGGCTAAACTCAATGAGAAACGACTATGCTCTGGAGGCAGCTGCAGGGGGATAAGCAAGGATCAGTCATGTTAGACATGGGATTTCTGCCTGTGACTTTGGGGTGTCCTCCTGAAAATCACCCACTTTGTGATGCACATGGCTCAGACCATTGGCAGTGTCATGTCCAGATTTTCTGAAAGTTAACCAACCTGACTTTTGCTTCCCCAACCTTCCAACATCTGTGGAATCTTCTAGTGCCCTGTATTAATCTTCTTTCTTCTCAGAAATACCAAATTTGCTTTTGATTTTGTGACATAGCCCAGACTGATACAGAAGCTCGTGGACCTCTGGGGGAAAAGGGGATCAGGTCAAAGTGATGTCTGTCTTCCGCCCAGCCCCAGAAATCCCTAACTGAGTCTGATAGAGAAAAACTACTGATCTTCAGGCAGAACCTGAAAGCCCAGCTTTTTTCACTCAAGGTTTCTGGGTTACTGGAGCAGTTCCTTTGTGTAACCAGGCGACCAGATAATGCGGGAGGGGGCATTTCTCCACATCCCATGGAACACCTGGATTCAGCTCTCTGAGTGTCTTAGAAGCACAGCAAAGACATCAGTAGTCTTTGGGGACTGGTACCCAGAGAAAGCCCCAGCAGTGCCCTGGGAGTCTGATACAGAAGATCCAACCATGCCTAGTGAGCATGAGCCAGAGAAGGAGATGAGAGGAAAAGTGATGTTGGACACCAACTGACGAAGCAATCAATCAGCAAGGTTTATTCCTAAGCATTTGTGAGAAATACTTGGATACACAACAAAATAACTAGATAAGGCTTGAAGGAGTCGCTGGGGTTCTGCCTTATTAGGTAGGCTGAGACTGCCAAACAAGGATGAATATTAGTAGCATGATGCTGTTTGAAGCAACAGGCTAGGGTCAAGTGAGTTACAAAGGTGTTGTCCGATAGAGCTATAGCTCCCGCGTGGTCACCAGAGAACTGGGTGGCACGGTGGGCCAGATGTTTTAGGAGGCTATAGAAGGAACCAGAAAGACCATAGGAGTTCTACGTTAGACAAATTATAAATGAACTTTCCAATGACTGCCAAAAGGTGGACTGAGGAAGGGACATCATGTGAGTGGCAATAATGAGCTCATAAATCGCAGAATCAGGATGGCAGACTCAAGCATTCTGATTTCTGACCTGTGCTTTTTCCCAGTATGCTATACTGCATCTTAGTAAAATTTTACACATAAGTTCTTCCTATTACTGATTTTAAGGGAGAGATGGAACGATAGGATAAAATAATTTGGCCAATGGTATAGTCTAGTAGACTCTGAAATTCTTAGAAACAAATGAGACCTTCGGCCAAGACTACTGGAATAGTATTTATTCTGGGTCAAATGGTAGCTAGTTGTAGGATGAGTACTAACATTCACATTTCCTGATTTCTTCTGTGATGGGTGAGATCAGGAGAAATCTCTTTTCTTGAAGACATGCATAATTCTTAACAGACAAACTGGCTAAAGTGTTGAGCCTTACAAAGCATTCCATCGTGGTTAGTGATTTTCCTTTTAAAGGCATTATCTTATGAAATGACTATATCCTTAAAATAATTAATGAATAACATAGTTATAAGTCATTAAGCATTTAGGGTAAAGTAAGATGTTCTACAGTTCTCCTTAATGCATATTATAAAAAGCATAATGTTGTAATATAGATAAGAGAAAGGAAGAAAGGTGACTTCTATGACATACTAGAAAGGAAAAGCCCATTTTGGGGTCGGAGCAGGTCTGGATTTAACAGAGCAGAGAGATCTAATGGGACATGCGTTGGACTTAGAATCAGACAAGCCAAGGTTGATGTCTCTATTTCCTACTTAGAATCTGCTCTGATTTTCTTCCTTCATCTCTAAATAATGTCATGATACCTGCCTGTCTTATATACCTTCAAAGTTTCCTGTGAGAAATGAAATAATTATCAATAACAATTTATAGCTATATAGAATTCTTGGCAATTGGTGATAACAAGAAAAATGATGTGTATCAACAAAAGAGAAGTCAAGGTGACATAGATCCTAGTTTTATTTACTACCAGATTACTGTGCATGATTTTACCTTTCCTTGAGCACTCCTCTTGAGCCAGGTTTAAATTGCCATCATTGGAAATGTCCCCCACTGTAGCCTTGATATCTGTTCCAGTAGACATTTTGGTTCTCTCTTCCCAGGGACTGGCATTTACTTACTAAAATAAAAGAATGCAAAAGCAAATACAGAGAGAATTTTATATGATCCTGCCCCAGTTCTTTCTAAGAATTAGGAGCAAATGTTGCTCTGTAAGAAAAGTTCTACATTAGGGTTCATTAAAACTAATATATCATCCTGGCTCTATCACTAACCAATTGGCTGGCCTTGGAAAGGTCACAGTTTACCCTGGTTCTTAGTATCTGTATCTCACAAGTGAGGAGTGTGGCCTGGATTGCCTTGATAAATTGTAAGATCCTTTGTAGTTCTCTGTTCCCATGTCTCTAAATTGATATTAGTATCAAATGAATATGAAAACTTGATAACTTCATTTGAAATTTCATTTAGAAGATTCCAGTGGATTAAATTGCCCAAAAAACTATTATAAACACCTATATATATTACATAAAATATAGCAAAAATCCTTTTACACAAGTGCAAAGACATTAAGAGATATCTCTATTGAATTAAATGTCTGCGCTAACTCCAGTGACCATGAGATTGGGGTCCAAAAGCATCAATTTCAGTGATGTGGGGGCCTGAGATCTAAGGCCCTGTGGGGATGGGGGATGAAGGATGAAGCCTTAGGCGTATGCCAGTAAGGGAATTGTAAGGGAGATCCTAACAGAGAGTCGGATGCCTCAAAGGGGTTCAAAACTTGGTTAAAGAGGCTCTTCCCATTTAAACAATAAGACAGTGACAAACCTCTTTGTCCTGAGTTGTGGTTTGAAAATAAAGAGGCTCCCCTGAAAATTGTGAAAGTTCATAACTAGGTTATGGAGAATTGAGGTTTGGAATTCATATTGTCTTCATTGTCTGAGAACTCATCCCCAGCTAAAAAACTGGGTGAAGAATCAAGCCCAGTCTGATTTGCTCAAAACAGATAACACAGAATTACTGCAGATGAAGCTCTATATAGTATGAGCTCAAAACAAAAAATTACAAACACTCAAGTAAGTGATCCATCCAAAACAAGTTTTTAGACTCAATGCACGGCAAAATTAAACTGCTGAGAACTTCCAAAAATAGAATAAACTGACAAAGACATTATCTAAGTATGCTTTAAATAATTGAAGAAATAAAATATGGACTCTAAAATATAAAAAGATACCAAAAAGAATAGGCAGATTTAAGAAAGAGACTACCTGAAATACAAAAAACAATTTAGGCATTAAAATTTGAAACTGAGTGACTAGACATAGCTAATGAAAGAATTAGTAAAATCAAAGGCAAAGAGCTATGTAAATTATACAGAATAAAGCTCAGTGAGAATATGAGGGATGACAGCAAAGTTAAGAACCTGGAAAACTGAGTGAAAAGGTCCAACAAACAGATGTTGAATAGGACTTCTAGGAGAAGAAAATTAAGAGAATTGAGAAAATGGAATATTTAGGAAATAATAAATAAGAATTTTTCAGAATAGATGAAACCACAAGATTTCTCAGATTCAGGAATCACAATGAGTCTCAAGCTAGAGAAATGAAATGAAAGCTACACCTAAACATATTTAAGGATACTGCAGGGCACAAAAAGAACAAAACTTATTTATAATAAAAGATCACTGATAGAAGCAGAGAAATTAATTACAGCATTCTGTCAAATACGGAGTAGCATTTTTACAAGTTCTTCAAGCTAATTTAAAAAAATACAGTAAATTGGTAAAAGGTAGGAAACTATTGGAACAATATATGAGTATAGATGAAGAACAAACATGGGGAAATGTGCTTCACTTCACTCTTAAGAACATGGATATTAAAAGAATCCAGCCAGGCACGGTGGCTCACTCCTGTGATCCCAACACTTTGGGAGACTGAGGTGGGCGGATCATGAGGTCAGGAGATCGAGACCATCCTGCCAACATGGTGAAACCCAGTCTCTACCAAAAATACAAAAATCAGCTGGGGGTGGTGGCACGTGCCTGTAATCCCAGCTACTTGTCAGGCTGAGGCAGGATAATTGCTTGAACCCGGGAGTCAGAGGTTGCAGTGAGTCAAGATCACTCCATTGCACTCCAGACTGGTGACAGAGCGAGACTCTGTCTCAAAAAAGAAAAAGAAAAAAAAAAAAACCAAGATCCTATTATTTCTTAGCTATCAGTTTTCATCAACATTTTAAAAGACTGTTATCACCAAGCTTAGGCAAAAATGTGGGGAAATCAGCTATTGTTTGAGGGAGGCAAGCTGCACCCTTCCACTTGGTATTGCTGCTTCCTGGTGTGTACCAGAGACTAACGGGCACAGCCACACAGAACAGTGTGTTTCAGGACACCCCTTAAAGCAATATTTGTGAAAGCAAAAAGTCAGGGGCTAACTAATGATTATTGAATATTTGCATAGTTAAATGCAGATATTTTCTGTAATACTATACAGTCATCAAAGAATTGGATACATATATAAAAGTATATAAAGATTTAAAAGACAGTTAAACAACCAAGTATCTATAGTCTTCAAGAGATTCACCTAACACATAAGGATTCACATAAACTTAAGGTAAAGAGGTGGGAAAAGATATTCCATGCAAATGGACACCAAAAGCAAGCAGGAGTCGCTATTCTTGTATCAGACAAAACAAACTTAAAAGCAACAGCAGTTGAAAAAGATGAAGAGAGACATTATATAATGACAAAAGGACTAGTCCAACAGGAAAATATCACAATTCTAAATATGTATGCACCTAACACTGGAGCTCTTAAATTTATAAAACAATTACTACTAGACTTAAGAAATAAGATAGACAGCAACACAGTAATAATGGGGGACTTCACTGACAGCACTAGACAGGTCATCAAGACAGAAAGTCAACAAAGAGATAATAGACTTAAACTATACCCTAGAACAAATGGACTTAACAGATAATTACAGAACAATCTACCCAACAACTGCAGAGTATACCCTCTATTCATCAGCTCATAGAACATTCTCCAAGACAGACCATATGAAAGGCCACAAAACAAGTCTCAACAAATTTAAGGAAATCAAAATTATATCAAGTACTAACTCAGCACAGAGGAATAAAACTGGAAATCAACCCCAAAAGGAACTCTCAAAGCTGTGAAAATACATGGAAATTAAATAACCTGCTCCTGAATGATTATTGGCTCAACAATGAAATCAAGATGAAATTTTAAAAATTCTTTGAACTGAACGACAACAGTGACACAACCTATTAAAACCGTTTGGATACAGCAAAAGTGGTGCTCAGAGCAAAGTTCATGCTATCAAATGCCTACATGAAAAAGTCTGAAAGAGCACAAATAGACAATCTAAGTTCACACCTCAAGGAACTAGAAAAACAAGAACAAACCAAATCCAAACCCAGCAGAAGTAATAACCAAGATCAGAGCAGAAGTAAGTGGAAATTGAAACAAAAAATACAAAGAAAAGTGAAAGAAAACTGGTTCTTTGAAAATATAAATAAAGTTGACAGACCATCAGCGAGATTAACCAAGGAAAAAAGAGAGAAGATCCAAATAAGCTCAATTAGAAACAAAAAGTGATATTTTATAACTGATACCACAGAAATACAAAAGATCATTCAAGACTATTATAAACACCTTTATGTGCACAAACTAGAAAACCTGGAGGAGATGGATAATATATTCCTAGAAATATAAAACCCTCCTAGATGAAACCAGGAAGAAATAGGAACTATCTGCGCAAAGGAATGGGGAGGGCAGGAACAGCCATGCAGGAGTTGAACTTTGTCTTTAGTGTTTAAATGTGTTACAACAATAATGTAATTTGAATTATTACTGTAGTTAAAAATAAAGTTCAGGGACATAAATAGGCTGAGAAAAAGAATGTGAGACTTTCTTTAGAGACAGTTGCTGATATTCTCCGTCAGGTATCACCCTCACTCCAGGAAAGAAAGGAGGAGGGCACTGCCCTGTCACTTCAAGTCAAATGATAGGAGCTGCCTGCAAGGCGGTCATTCAGGGAACTTGACACATGTCCCCTTTGTGTATGTGAGTGTGTGTGTGTAAAGGTGAGGGATGCATGCCTCAGAAGCTAAGGGCATGAGGCGTTGACTCTTGGTCTGAGGCTGCAGAGCACAGCAGACATCTACACCACACTGGAGGTTGTCATACCTCCCATAGCAGCATGGGTGAAGATGCACAGGTGGAGACCAGCAGGCCCCTTGTAAACCAGATATGGATGATTCAGGTGAAATCCACTTTACAATCTCTTAAAATGAGAACTGCCTGGAGAGGCCACATGACCCCAAAAGCAGGAGTGAACTGCCTGATGCCCAGCACCTGAGAAAGGAACCCTAACTGCTGAGTTAGTGAACACAAATCATCGATGACATGGGAGGACTGGTGGATGTTCCCAGTGGGGTACAATAAAGGATTCAGCATTGAACGTCCATCCAAACCCAGAGACCACCAATGCCAGGTCACAAGAGTTCCAGCTAAGATAGACACTCCCTGCCTCTTATTTCTAAGTCCCTACCCACTAGCCCTGGAAAGATCAGAAGTCACAGCTAGCAAGAGAGGTAAGAGGAGGAGCTGACGGAAAAAAGGAACAGGAAGCCAACCGAATGACCCCTTCCCTCCCCAGACCCGAGTTGGAGCAGTGGTGCGGGGGCAGGGGAGACAGTTTACTTTTAGATCAAGTTTGGAATGTTCTGGTTTCACTGGACGGGACCTATTAATTAGAAAATGAGATTATTTGGAGGCTACAAATAAGCAATAAACCTATCACTATCTTAAAATGATCAGAGAAGTTACAGCACCAAGCAGATGTAAAGGGATAAGCAGTAGGTGCTAGTGAAATGAAATCATTTTCCACTTGCTCTCTGTGAAGTACTATTCCTATTAATATAAAAAAAACCAGACCTGATCCCTTGGTGCTATTGTGTTTAAAGATAAGTGGAAATGTTACATAATGTCACCACTAAAGTTGGTAAGTGAGCAACTGACAGAGAAGTTGCCTCAATGATGTCATTCAAAACCACAGATCTTAGATCATGGAGCCCTCTGGTCTGCACTGGAATTCAAGAACACAATCAAAATTGAACTGAAATCCAAACAAATGCTCATTGGCAAATGGAATGATTTTGGGAACTCTGAAAATAAACTTGGTAAAATGAGGGGACTGAATAGTCCACTGGAAAAATAATTTGCTTATCATTTCTGTTCACACCTCAGGGCAATTAGTTGAATTGAAAAAACAGTATCAGTCATAAGAACTAAAGACATAGCTTTCAGGGTAATATTTTTTCCCACAGGCTATACCCATACTCTTCTAGCATTTCAGTGCCTACCCGTTTACTGGCCACCAGTTCATTCATTGATTCAGTAAACGTTTATTGAATCAATGAATGCAATGTTGTGCTTTCATAGCTCCTTCTCTTGCATTACTGAAGGACTTAGTTCTCATTAAATTGTCCTCTCCTTGTACTTATTATAACCCAAAATCAATCACCAGTTTTTTCAGTAACGGGTGATAATGGTCTTGATGGCGTTAATGAGAGCAGTGGGAACAGACAGCTGAGGGTGAAGGGAGGACAGCGCTGTTGTGGGGCAAGGGACGCAGGCACAGAAGGTATGCCCGCGAGAAAGTTACATCCCATTAGGGACACATATGAAAAGAAAGAAGAAGGAATGCCACATGGTATGAAAAAAACAAAAGAGTAGCATTGACAGCAACTAGGTCACTAGCATCAGGAGAGGAGGGCAACCACTCCGCCGAGCCTAACCACTTTACCTAGTGTGGTTGTGTGAAATGGTTATATGTGAGCTGAAATGAGAACACTGAGAAGGAGGCAGCACTGGGCAAGAACATTTTTAGGCAAAGGAACCAGCAAGTTTGTCACATTTTTTGAGGCAGAAGGTAGTCCAACATGGCAGTGCAGAGTGAATGGGAAGGTTGATGGTAGGACATGAGATCAAAGGGGTGGCCAGGGGCCAGACCATTTTGGGTCCCATAGGCCTGGTAAGGAGACTGGATTTACTATGGCCACTCTGTGGCAGGCACATGGGCTCTAAAGGACAAGATTGAGACTAAGAGACTCCACAAGAAGCTGTTTCTTCACCTGTACGAGTGTTGATGGTGGATGGGCTAGGCTGGCTATGGTGAGAAAGACCACATTCAGGACCTGCTTTGGAGATAAGCCACTAAGACTTGCTAATGAGGTGGATATGGGGAGGAGATAAAAGGGGAGAATCATCAGAGACTTCTAGACCCATGGCTTGAGCAAATGAGTGAATGGTGTTGCACTCAAAGAAGTTGGGGAAATGAGCAGAGAAGGCAGGTTTGAGAGGAAAAGCAAGAACTTTATTTTGGACAGATGGGGTTGAGACTCCTGTTAGACCCGGAAGGGAAGATTGCCAGGTAGGTTTTGTGCCTGTGGGTCTATTGCTAAGAACAGGAGTGCCTTGGTAGAAATAAAAACCTGGAAGTCATCAGCCTTATCTATTTATTTTGAAACCAGGTAAATGAGGAAAAATCAGCAAAGAAGTTGGGCCAGCCATTCTTAAAACAGGTTCTCAGCAGTTTTTTTTTTTTTTGTCAAGACTGCTTGTGTCTGTTCTTTTTGGATTCTGGTGTCATCAGTTTACTGTAGAATGAGACTTTTCCTTAAGGTGCTGTGCAGAGCTATTAATATTTCAAGTGTCATTATATGTGGTCTCAGCACTGAATATTTTTCCTCCTTATGAGAAACAGCCCATGGCTCTTATTCACAGCTCACAAATAAAGTCCTCTGCCCTAAACTCTTCACAATTAACTATTTCCCAAAGCCACAGGAAATTTCATTTATTTTGCTTTCCCATAAATTCACTGGAACCAAACCAGAACAGTTTGGTTTTGATTAATTTTTTAGGCCTGATGAAAATCTTCCTCTGTGAGAATTCAGTATTGGCACTTATTGTCTCATTGTAGATTTGATCAATGTTTAAAAAAATTAATGTATTTCACAAAAACAGTCCAAATAGATCATTTAGTTTATCTCTCTCTCTCTCTTTCTCTCACACTCTCTGTCTTTCTCTCTCTCTCTCTCTCTGTCTGTGTGTGTGTGTGTGTGTCTGTCTGTGAGTCTGTGCGTCTGTCTGCCTGTTTCTGTTCAGCTATACTTTTAGTAAATTTTATTCTCTTGAGTTTATTCCCTGTAGTTCCTGGACTGCTTAAGGCAACATCCTTTTCACTTACCAGAATTATCTCAAGACACAGGCATTCTCTTCTCCACTGCCACAATCTCTGCCCCAAAACAGCAAATTAAGCTGCTCTCTAAGGGAAAATGGCCCATTCCCATCATCTCAAAAGCAGAATATTGAGTAAAAGTTTGAAAGTCAACTAACCTGAGGGAGGAAGAATGCAGGATCCTCATTCTTTTCAAATAAATTTCTGTCAGCTCTTTGTAGTTGTCTAATTCCAGGAGATAAATGATTGCCCAAAACCTTTAGCCCTTATGTTACCAGCTGGGAGGATTTTATTAGCTCAGTGGTTTAATTTTTAACTTTACATTTTATTATTTGATTGATAAGCAAACCAGGCTCATTAAATCTTCCTCATGCTTCAGGTCAGCTGAGGTCACCTATGTCTTCCCTCATCCTTAATCAGAATCAATTTCCCTTCTTATAAGGGTCCAGACACCCCACAAGCCTTACTGACAGCACTGTCCCCTTCTGGGGTCTCTCAGAGTTATTATAATCTTCATGGAGATGGGGTACATTTTGTCCCTTTTGAGTCCCTTTTCCACCATATTCCTGTTTAATAGAACTGAGCTTTCCACAGAGGAGAGATTTAATACATTTTGGTTAACTTGAGTGATTTTTGTGGTTTTCTGATTGTAACTTTTTGCAAACAGGCCATTGAGGTTTTCTGCGAAAATTAACTCCTCCCTTGTGTGGCAAAACATTTGAGAAGACTCATACATATATGCATTCTATTTCCTTACCTCTAATTTTCTCATGAATCCATCAGCAACAAGACAGCTCTTGGCAAAACCGTCACCAGCCTCTCTGCCAGTAAATCCAGTGGCCGCTTCCCAGGCCTCCTCTGTCAGTTCTTGACAGATTCCATAACTCGTTCCTTCTTGGTGCCTTGTTTCATTTGATTCATTCAGACCTGATTTTCCTCATGTCTCATTGGTTGTTCCTCCTCAATATGCTTTGCTGAATCTTTATCTTTTCTCTGGTTTCTAATGTTGGTGTGCCCAAGACCCTGTCCTTGAACTTCCTCCCTATCTAAACTCACTCCCAGGGAATCCCAGTCAGTCTGCTTTCCTTACGTGCCCAATTCTGACCTCTTCTCTCAGCTGCAGCTCCCTCCATCTCTCCTTGAATACCCATTAGGTACCTCAGTCTTATGACCGAAAGCAGAACTCCTGAATCTCCCTCCAACCCTACTGCTGCCCCAAGATCCATCATCTTGGTTAATGGCATCACCATTACCCTGTTAATCTTGCCAAAAACAGTCAGCCTTCATTCTAGACTTTCCCTCAACATTCATCCCAACAGCACGTTCTATCAGTTCCACCTTCATCTCTTTCCATTATTTTTATTTCCTCCATTCCTATCACATTCGTCTATCACCAGGGTAAATAAAATCATTATTTACCTGGCCCCGCTGTTTCTACTCTCTCTCTTTTAATCTATCTACACATAGCGGGAAGAATGTTGGAAATGTACATATGATCATGTTACTTACTGGTGTAAAAGTCTTCCAAAGGCTTCCCGGAGAACTTAGGACAAAAGAGAGAAAATTGACCTTCCTAAAGGTGCTCCGATACCCTACAGGACATGCCAACCTTACTGACCTCTGCCCTGCTATTATTCTCTCACTAAATTCCAACCAGTTCTACCTTCTCCCAGAAGTTCAAGGCCTTTACACTTGCAGTTCCTCCCGTCAGTGACACCCAACTTCCCAAGTTGATTGCAAGTGTTTATCAATGTTATTAGAAAAGTAAAACACTTGAAAATATATTTTCCAAGAAGCCTCTAACATGGTCTTGATTGTGTGTCAGCGTAGGCTAACTTGTGTATTTGTGTCCTAGTTTTAATAATTTTTTTTTATTTTTAAAAACTAAAAATAGATCAAAGCTTATAGAATAAGGGTATATAGAAAATATTTTTGTACAGCAGTACAATGTGTTTGTGTTTCAACCTGTTATTACAAGAGACAACAAGTTCAAAAACATTTGAAAGTTTATAAAGTAACAATGAAATAGTAAGCTAGAATGTATTACTGAAGAAAGATAATTTTTTTATAAACTTAGTGTAGCTTAGCTGCATAGTGTTTACAAAGTCTACAGCAGTATACAGGCATGTCCTGGGCCTTCACATTCACTCACTGCCTCACCCAGAGTAACTTCCAGTCCTGCAAGCTCCATTTACAAGTGTCCTAGGTGTACCAATATTTTATCTTTTTACTATATTTTTCTATGTATAGATATGTTCAGATTCTCAAATATCACTCTGTTTTAATTGCCTGCCATATTCAGTACAGTAACATGGTACAGGTTTGCAGCCTGGGAGCAATAGGCTAGACCACGTATCCTAGGTGTATAGCAGGCTGTACCGTCTAGGTCTGTGTAAGTGTGCCCTATGGCACCCACACAACAATTGCTGAACGGCACATTTCTCAGAATTTATTCCCATTGTTAAGCATTGCTTGAATGTATTATAGCCAATATACAGCACACGCTCTGTGGGGAGAAGCAGCAGTAGATGTGGCAGGCACTATTAATTGGCCAACCCAAACTACATTTCCAAATTTCTGTGCCCTAGCTTGTATCTACTATAAGGAATATAGAAACAAAAACTTCATTGTTGTGGCTTCCTTGAAACAAATGGGGCCTACATATTTCTGGCCATTGATGCATAAAAAGAAGTAGACCTGTGTCTCATCTTTTATTATTTTTTTTCTTTTTTTTTTTTTTTGTTTTAAAGGTACACCCTTGACCAATTATTTTTTATTATTTTTTCTTTTTTTTTTAATCATCTTTTATTCTTTTTTCTTATTCCACTGGCTTAACAGTGGATATCAGATCCAGAGGTGTGGCAAGTGTCTGATGCTCATGAGATAAGAGTCAAGATGAAAGCTAGGAAATCGCCCGATGGCTTTATCAGTTAGGATAAGCTAAGTTACACTGCAATAACAAATGACCCAAAAATCTCAGTTGCTTATAAAAACAAAGTTTTATGTACTGTTCATAATTTATGGCCATTGTGTCTTGGCAACACCTTCTCACCATGTTTTCCTCACTTCAGGGCCCAGTTTGACAAATCAGGCTTTATTTGGAACACAGATGGTCTTGTGGAAGAAGTAAAAGAGAAATCATGGTGAGCCAAGTGCTGGCTCTTAAAGATTTTGCCTAGGTGTGATTTCCACTCTTATTTCATCGGGCAGAGCAAGTCAGATGGCCAAGCCCAACAGAACCAAGACAGAGAAATATAATTCTTTCCATTCTCTGTTTAAAAAATGGTGTTGGGAAAACTGGCTAGCAGTGTGCATGTGGAAAGTAGAAACTGGACCCCTTCCTGACACCTTACACTAAAATTAACTCCAGATGGATTAAAGACTTAAACCTAAGACCTAACACCATAAAAACCCTAGAAGAAAACCTAGGCAAAACCATTCAGAACATAGGCATAGGCAAGGACTTCATGACTAAAACACCAAAAGCAATGGCAACAAAAGCCAAAATAGACAAATGGGACCTAATAAAACTCCACAGCTTATGTACAGCAAAAGAAACAATCATTAGAGTGAACCAGCAACAAACAGAATGGGAAAAAATTTTTGCAGTCTACCCATCTGACAAAGGGCTAATACCCAGAATCTACAAAGAACTAAAACAGATTTAAAAGAATAAAACAAACAAGCCCATCCAAAAGTGGGTGAAGGATATGAACAGACACTTTTCAAAAGAAGACATATATGAGGCTAACAAACATATGAAAAAATGCTCATCACTGATTATTAGAGAAATGCAAATCAAAACCACATTGAGATACCACCTCACACCAGTTAGAATGATGATCATTAAAAAAAATCTGGAGACAACAGATGCTGGAGAGGATGTGGAGAAATAGGAACACTTACACTGTCGGTGGGAGTGTAAACTAGTTCACCCATTGTGGAAGACAGTGTGGCGATTCCTCAAGGATCTAGAAATAGAAATTCCATTTGACCCAGCAATCCCATTACTGGGTATATACCCAAAGGATTATAAATCATTCGATTATAAAGATACATACACATGTATGTTCACAGCAGCTCTGTTTACAATAGCAAAGACCTGGAACCAACCCAAATGCCCATCAACGATAGACTGGACAAGGAAAATGTGGCACATATACACCATGGAATACTATGCAGCCATAAAAAATGATGAGTTCATGTCCTTTGTAGGGACATAGATGAATCTGGAAACCATCATTCTCAGCAAACTGACACAAGAACAGAAAAACAACCACCACATGTTCTCTCTCACAGGTGGGTGTTGAAAATGAAAACACATGAATACAGGGAGGGGAGCATCACACAATGGGGTCTGTTGCGGGGGAATAGGGAAGGGACATTGGGGGGTAGGGAGATTGGGGAGGGATAACATGGGGAGAAATGCCAGATATAGGTGACAGGGGATGGAGATCAATTACCGTATGATCTAACAATACAATTACTAGGTACATATATATATGTATACCTAAAAAATTCCTTTAAAATCTTAGACAGAATTACCATATGGGGCCAGGCGTGGTGGCTCATGCCTGTCATCCAAGCACTTTGGAGGCCAAGGCGGGCAGATCACCTGAGGTCGGGAGTTCAAGACCAGCCTGACCAACATGGTGAAACCCTGTCTTTAAAAAAAAAAAAATATTTATTAAGTGCCTATGATAAGCCAGGCACTCTGCTAGGTCCTGGGAATATCAGAGTTAACAAGACAGATTTTTGCACCTATGTTAAAGAAATCTGCATACATTATAGTAGTGAAGTGAGATTAAGAAAATTACAAGTCAGCTGGGCAAGGTGGCTCACACCTGTAATCCCAGCATTTTGGGAGGCCAAGACAGGCAGGATCACGAGGTCAGGAGATCAGGACCATCCTGGCTAACATTATGAAACCCCATCTCTACTAAAAATACAAAAAAAAAAAAAAAAAAAATTAGCCGGGCATCCCCGTAGTCCCACTCATTCAGGAGGCTGAGGCTGAGGCTGGAAAATTGCTTGAACCTGGGAGGTGGAGGTTGCGGTGAGGCGAGATCACACCACTGCACTCCAATCTGGGCAACAGAGCGAGACTCTATCTCAAAAAAAAAAAAAACAACAAAACAAAAAAAGAAAATTACAAGTATACAACAGAAAAATTAAACAAACTGTGGCAAGTGTTATGAAGGGATAGGAGAAAATGTTGCAGTATCCCAAAGCTGATGACAATAACCTGGACCAGGCTAGTGGCAGTGGCAAGAGAAGTTGTATTTGCAATCTATTTTGGACATTGAATTAACAAGACAATAGTGAATTGAATGAAGAAGGTGAGGGAAAGGAAGGAATCAAGGCTAACTCCTGGGTTTTGATTTAAGCAACTGGGTAAAGAGCAATACTATTTCCACAGAAAATCTAGGTGTAATCCACATAGAAAATATCAGTTTCTATGCAGATTATAATCTCTATCTGAATCATGTTTTCTGTAAGTTAAATATTACCCATGAGGATTTGTGACCTTGCTTACCAAATAAAAAGAGCACTAAGAATCATGATATCTAGGTTCTAGTTCAAATACTGTCACTATTTAACTTTAAGTCACATTCTCTACAAGCCTGCCATTTTATGAGTCAAGTGAAGAGACTGAGGAATAGTTCAAAAATAATGAAAACATATAATTAACCATACAATTAAAGGACTATCATCATTAGCTTACTGTTTGACAGCTGGAGATCTGGGATGGTGTTAAGCATGGCCCAGAGTGAAGACTCCTGTAGTCTGGTTCTAGATCTCTATTTTCATGTGTGTGTGGATTCCATAACTTGGCTTCTGTATTTATAAAACAAAATTACAGTGATTTCTCTCACAGGCGTTAAGAAGAAAATCCATAAATGTCTATATGCATTGCAGATTCCTGGAGGAAAGAAGTTATAAGAATATAAATAGTTATTTGTGTTATGAATAAGTAGGATCAATCTCTCAGAAAACCAGGAAAAGTTTAGCTATCATTGCTTTGTGACTTTTGCCAGGGAATCCTGGCTTTTCCTAGAAAATAAATTATTACCTTGGAGGATGCCTGAAATCTCTGAAGGAAGCCTTCTTGCACATAGCCAGTTCAGGAAGGTTACACCTGGTACCATGCTGTAAGGGAAAATAAGTCTTTTCATAAAAGTGGTCAAGAGTATTTGCTAAACATAGCAGCATTTCTCAAAAAGGGAGTGAAGATACAACAAGGTCTCATTAAGACTTTTTTTTTTCTTTAAGACTTTCTTAGTCTGTCTTTGTTAGTGTGAACTAACTTCCTTGGTGTGATCTGAGTAACTTATTTCTTAATTCAAAAAAACCTTTTTTTGTGGAGATGGGTCTATGTTGCTGAGGCTGGTCCCTAACTCCTGAGCTCAAGCAATCCTCCCACCTCGGCCTCCCAAAGTGCTGGGATTTACAGAGGTGAGCCACCGTGTCTGGCCCACAGATCATTTCATAAGCTCCTTTTCTTCACATATATCACTTGTCTTCTCCTTTTGTTTTTTTCCATTTCATTTATTTTTCCTTGCTCTGTCATTTTCATAGTTGAACAGGCTTTTCCAAAATTTAGGCCACACTGTTTCCCTCTGTTCTCTTCAAGGCCTCCTACTTACAATGATTTTGGGACTGTCATGTACCAAATGTTTATCTCTCAAAGATCCAAAAAATGGTGTACACCAGTGGTTCTCAAACGGGTGGTTCTGTCCCTCCCAGGGGATATTTGGCAGTGTCTGAAGACATTTTCGGCTGTCACAACTGGGGGAAGGGTGCAACTGGCATCTATTGTATAGAGGCTGGGATGCTGCTAAACATCTTACAATGCACAGAACAACATCCCACAACAAAGAATTATCTAGCCTGACAAAGAATTGTCTGCCAATGTCAATAATGCTGCCATTGAGTAACTCTGATATGCACAAATATCAGTAGCTGAAAATGACTAAGGTTTGGTGGCACCAGTCCAGGCTCCTTAGGGATGCACCTTTACTCCAAGGTGGTAAACTGGCAGCCACTGGCATCAGATTGTCTGGACTTGGATTCCTAGGTTCCCTGTTTTGCTGGCTATATATGGCTTCTGACTGATTATTCAGTGCCACAAAAGCAGTTTCCTCTCCTGGAGAAAAGGGCTAATAAAGCATCTATCTCACTAAGACATAAGCTCCTTGAAAGCAAGGAACTGCCATGCTTAGATTAGGGACTGGTAACCAGTAGAGAGTACTAGGTGTCTGTGGATTATTTTACA
Source organism: Cacajao melanocephalus (assembly GCA_963573385.1). Taxonomy (NCBI): domain Eukaryota; kingdom Metazoa; phylum Chordata; class Mammalia; order Primates; family Pitheciidae; genus Cacajao; species Cacajao melanocephalus. The sequence continues at coordinate 103,483 of CAUYLG010008738.1, forward strand.
CAGTTGGTGTTGAAGCCTCAGCCTCCCTGAGTAGCTGGGATTACAGGCGTGAGCCACCCAGCCTGGCCAATAATTCTTACATAGTAAGAAAGTAGGGCGTGGTGGCTCAGGCCTGTAATCCCAGCACTTTGGGAGGTCAAGGTGGGTGGATCACTTGAGGTCAGGAGTTCAAGACCTGAAGAACTGAACATGTGCTGCCCTGTTGAACACTAACAATTTCACAGAACTCCAACATGGCAAAACCCCGTCTCTACTAAAAACATTAGTATCTAACAAAAATTAGCCGGGTGTGGTGGTGGGCGCCTATAATTCTAGCTACTCTGGAGGCTGAGGCAGGAGAATCGCTTGAACTCGGGAGGCAGAGGTTGCAGTGAACCGAGATCGTGTCACTGCATTCCAGCCAGGGCGACAGAGTGAGACTCCGTCTCAAAAGGAAAAACAAAACAAACAAAAATAAAGTAGAACCAAGCGAGGATAAAGCTGCAATTGGTTAAAAAGAAAAAAAAAAAGATAGAGATAGCATATCTGGTCATTTTTTCTGTGGTTGGCACAATGTTTCTTTTTGTTTATATTCAGACATTGTTGTAGAGTGGTTTTGTTTTTGTTTTGACCCACCGTGGTCACAGAATGGCCTTGTCTGATGTTGGTGTTCTGTGAAATTGTTAGTGTTCAACAACATCCTAGTTAACAGCGCCAGCTGGCTTCCCGCTATCATGGGCTGCATTTATTTTCACTGTGTTTCACATTTCTTAAACCCTCCCCCAAATTACCTGACAGATGTCCAAATCCTGCAAATTCTTTCCAACACCCTCTTCCCAAGACGTCCCGCTGTTTCCCCACAGTGTACCACCCTCCTTGCAAAACCATAGACCCAACTTTTTCCAACTACAGGAGTGTTCTCGACGGTCTTTGGCTCGAGGGCACTGCCGCAGTAAGAGCTCCCTAAAGGGTCGCTGCTGTTGTTAGGTCTCAATGGAAACTACATGGTGCACCCAGAGCGTTCAGACTTCATAAACAAGTATTTTGAGGCTTCCCAACAGCTGCCTCTGGCTTGGTTAATTCTCCTCAGGAGACGCCTTCTCTCCTAAGAGAGGGAAGATACTTTGGTTTCTGACCTCCCAAGCAGAAAACCAGCCGTCAAATTTCTTATGAAGTAAAAACTGAGGTGCGCGCCTCCAGCTCCAACTCAGAATTTCTCAAACACCAGGAGGCCCCGGGGGCATGCGGGAAACTAAAGTTCCAGCGGGTTCATAAGACTCGGTGTCTAACCCACGACCTTAACCCAGGAGGAATGGCCCCCAATTCACTCTACAAGCAGCGCAGAACATTCCTAAAGGCTGAGGTAATGGTCATCACCAACAACCGAACCTTCTTCCGGCTGCCGCTTGCTCGGACATCGCGACGGGTCGCTAGTCAGCGACCACGCGTGACAGCCTCTTATAGACGGACTACAAGTCCCGGCATGCCCGGCGGCGCGGCGCCGCCTGACAACTCGCGCCACACGAAGCACGCTAGGTTGGTTCTTCTGCGCGTCTGCGCCTGGCGAGCTCTGCGCAGGCGCATTTCCATGGCTTGGAGGCGAGGGCGGGGTGTCGTTCCCTTTCGCTGATGCAAGAGCCTAGTGCGGTGGTGGGAGAGGTATCGGCAGGAGCAGCGCTGCCGCCGGAACCTGGGGCTGACCCGTCTGACTTCCCGTCCGAGCCGAGCCCACTCGAGCCGCAGCCATGTCTGGGGACGAGGTGAGGGCCTGAGCCCGGCGCTAGGGCTAAGGACTGAGGCGGGAAGCAGAACCCACTCCAGCGTGGGACACCGGGCCTGCGGCCTAGCAGCCGGCCGCCGCCATGTGGGGCAGCCGGGCCTAGACGGCCCGGAGCTGCAGAGCCGGCGAGGACTCCGGAGCCGCAGGCTTGGCCGCAGCTCGCTTTCCTCAGGGTGGTGGCGCCGAGGCGGACCTCCTGCCGTGGTTGGCGTTTCCGGAATAGAGAGCACACGTTGAGTCGCCCTCCCTGAAGGGGCTCGAGTGCCCAGTTAATGCCCCGAATGAGACTGGGGCTGATGATCCCTGCATTCTTTTCCTCTGGGCACTGCCGCCCCAGCTCGCCTTGCTGGGTGCCGCGAGGAACCTCTCTTGGCTTGATAGAACGCCCTCGTTAAAACTTTCTAGGCTGTCTTGTCGGGGCCGGTATCCCACCCTTGTTTGCCTTCCTAGCACTGTTTTTTTTTTTAAAAAGACGAGGGGGTGATGGGTTTAGAACGAGAGAAAAATATCCTGCAGCCTCAGGAAGTGACTAGCCTTCCCGGAAAGTTTCCAGGCGAGCCCCCAAGCTTCCCTTAGCAGAGGGCTCCCAGCGACGTGAGCGGGAAGTCCGGGGTGTGAAGCTGGCTGGATCTTTTTCTACCGTGGTGCTTGGATCTCACCGAATTTCCTCAAATCGCTTTCCCCCAGATTTATCCTAGTTGGTTTAACATCAAGACTTAACATGAAGTTGATGTTAAGTACTCGCAGGTGTTGCTTAACATTGGTGGAGGCCCTGACCGGTATTGAGAATTTCCTCAGGCAGTAGGAAGCCTTGCTCACAAGGGCAAAGGAATGGTCGAGAAAGGCCAGTAAATAAATGTGCCCACCGGAAGTGGAATATTCTCCAGTTTCGTTAGAGTTAAGAGGTGAACACTTGACATACTAGTTCATGGAGGGCTGTGAAGACGAAGTTAAGGAATTCAGAATGTATTCTGGAGGGGATTCCAGTCTCTTACTTGGTTCTCACAACAGTCCTGTAAAATAGGTCTATTGTTATGCCCATTTTAGAGATGAAAAAACTGAGGCTGAGTTGTATAATGCCCATGATCAAATACTAAGTGGCTGAGCCAGTGGTAGGATTCCACATCTGTGCAATATTGCTTCCGTGTAGATGACTAGGAGGATCTCAGTAGCTTACAGAAACAAAGTTTGTAAATGGTCCTTAGCGGTTATGATAGACATTGCTCTAGGCTGCTGTTATTTCAAAAGTTCTGAGAGTGGCAGTATTTCACACTTATTTTGTTTCTACTCATTTTTCAGACTTCTCATAACCTTTAGCAAATACTGTACGTAGTGCAAGAATCCGTGGGGTGTTATTCTGTGTATGGTCAACTACTAGTTGACACACAAGATAGAAATAGGGCCATCAACATAGTGACTTGGAGGGCTAGAGGGATCATTTCTATCAGTAGGATCAGGTTTTGAAAGAAGTGGAGTATGAGTGTACTACTGATGGATGAACAGAGTTTTGTGAAGCAGAGATGGCAGAAGCAGCATTTCAGCATAGGACTTTGGAAGTCAATAAAGTATTAAACAGTTTGGCACTTAAGTTGACAGTCCGACTTCGTTTTACAGGAAACCAGGGCCAAGGGAGATTAACTTGTCCAAGATCATGCAGAAAGTAGGACTAGAACCTTGGTGTTTGGCTTCCATTCTGCCAGGTAGAAGTTAGGAGTAGAGGGAGAATAGAATAGAATTTGAAGAATAGGGTGTAGGGTCTGGTTCCCCTAGTGCTGTTGACTAGATAAGTGTTCTTATGCCATTTCTTTTTTTTTCTTTTCTTTTTTCTTTCTTTTTTTTTTTTTTTATAGAGACAGGGTTTCACCATGTTGGCCAGGCGGGTCTCAAACTCCTGACCTCAGGTGATCTGCCCGCCTTGGCCTCCCAAAGTGCTGGGATTACAGGAGTGAGCCACCGCACCTGGCCCTTAGGCCATTTCTTTAACTTCTGGCTACTGTACTGACTTTTGAGGATCAGATGAAAATCTGTGCTTGAAAATGATTTATTAACTGCCAGGGACTTCCCAGAATGCAAGTAATCTTGCCTGGTGGGTCAGTCTAGAGGATTGAAGAGGCTACTATTAAAAAATAATTTTCTGTTTTCTTCATATTTCTGGGTTTTTTTTCTTATAAACTGCACACATTGCTTTTTAAACCTGGTAATTAAGCCAAAAACTCACCAAAATGTAACCCTTTTCAACCTAATGGAACTGTGATTTTATTTTTATTTTTATTTTTTTTAGAGACAGGGTCTCACTCTTGTTGCCCAGGCTGGAGTGCGGTGGCGCAATCATAGCTCACTGCAGCCTCTGTCACCTGGGCTCAAGGGATCCTCCTGCCTCAGCCTTGCAAGGAGCTGGGACTACAGGCGCATGTTCTTGCACCCACTAATTTTTAAGTTTTTTGTAGAAATGAGGTCTTGCTTTGTTGCCCAAGCTAGTCTTGAACTCCTGGCCTCAAGTAGTCTTCCTGCCTCGGCCTCTCAGCATGGAACCATGATCTTTAAGAAGCAGAATCCTAGAAATATGGCTGCTACCTGGTAAGGGAAAAGAAAAATCCCCTAATCTATAGGCATTCACTATTTTTCAGACCATTTTTTAAAAGCAGCATTAATATTTAATGCTTCCTTGCTGACTACTGGGCCCCATTCATAAGGTGTCAGAACATTGATTTTTCATAAAATGTGGTAAGGTGTTTTGGCAAAAAGAAGCTTTAAATTAAAAAAAAAGTTTTTGATTCAAAATGGGATGTGTGTTGTATAAAGTTTATGAAACAGAAAAGAATACAAAGAAAAATCTCAGAATCTAAGCCAGGCATGGTGGCATTCACCTGTAGTCTGAGCTACTCAGAAGACGACTTAGGCCAGGAGTTTGAGGCTGCAGTGTGCTATAATTATAATTGAGAGTAGCCACTACATTCCAGCCTGGGCAACGTAGTGAGACCCCTGTCCTTAAAAAAAAAGATCCCACAATCCTATCACACAGAGATGGCAACATTAGCATTTGTTCTGGTCATCCTTGGAAGGAACTTTTAGATCAACGCCTTGCTTCTCTGTGAGTTCTTTTGTGACTCACCTGCTTCTGGGTATAGTATGACTACAAAGGTGATTTCTTGGGTAAGGTATGATCTATGAGAAGAGACTTCTAATTTGATGAAGCATTTCAGGGTAATTTTAGCTGGTATACCTTTTCTTTGCCCTCTCCAACCAAACTTGAGAAGTTGAAAGTAGAAAATTTATGCTTTTGAAGGCTTTGTTGTGAACTTAAAATATAACTCAAGTGATTCTGTAGTTTTCCCTAAGTGCATTGTCAACAGCTATTTACTTTTCAAATCCAAACTAGTCTCATAAAAGAAAGCCCATTTGGAGTGTAGTCAGCTTATAATTTGGAAGTTAGAGATGAAAGTCTTAAAAAGCCATGATTTTAGTCAAGACTGATATGGCCTTGTTCTTTGGGGAGTTCTACTTTGGGTACTGCTTCAGGATCCCCGCTTCTTATTTGTAAACACTACTTTGCAGGATGGTATGAATAAAATAAGGCAATGAGTATGTATGTTGCATATCCAGACAGTAATTGAGAGAGATGTTATTTCAATGTATGATTCTTCCATGTTTATTATCCTTTACAAGGCTACAACCAAACTGTTTACCTGTAGACCAAAATAAGGTTTTTCAGGGGATAAGAAGGCACTTGTGAAGCTGTCCTCTGGTGATATCAGGATCCTTTCCATCTTTGGTCTGTCTTGATGAATAATGGTTAAAAGGCAATTGATATTTTAGGGAACTTGATACTTGAAAAAGTGCAATAAATGGCTTGTAATCCCTTTCAGAACCAAATTTATAGTGTCTAGAGTTTTGTCTGTCCTTTTGCCAAGTCTCCCTATTTCAAGAATGAGGATGAAATGTAGCTAACTTCCCTGTTAATACTGCTGTACTCCTTGTAGGGTGACCCAGAGCTCAATAGTGGGTCAGCAGTGGGGGACTCTTTCCTCTTTGCTCTTCTGTCTTGGTAGGGACACTTCTTTAAGTTAGCCAGATAATATTCTTCAGACTGACTGCATTTCAGATATAATTATTTATAGAATTGGATCCTTGTTAAGGGGGAAAACAGTAACTTTGAAAATGCTTTGCAAATGCCATACTTCTCTACTGGGCAAGGACAGTATATTACCTTATTACAGACTATAGCTTGGTTTCAGTCTAGTTTTCTTAATGATCTTGGAACATAAATAAGTTTATTTTAGAATCAATTTTGGGAAGTTTCTGAGAGTTTTATATGTTTGGAAAATTAGAGCACCTGAATTGATGAAATTTCAGTGATAGGAATCAAGAGAAAACCATGCTTTGCGAATGGTAAAGTATTATATAAATTACAGTTGCTAATATTCATTTGAGTACTTATGTGCCAGGCACTATGGCAAGGGTTTTACATTTACATACTTGTTTAAGCCTCCCAGTAACCTTGTATGGTTTGTTGTTCCCCTGCTTGTCTCCATTTTACAGATGAGGCGTGGAATAACATAACTGTAAGCCATAGTCAGAACTTGAATCCATTCAGATTGGCTCCAGACTTGTGCTTTTAAACACTTTACTACTACACTGTTCACAGCAGATCATTGGGCAAAATGCTGAATTTAAGCATGGTATTAATAGAATGTAGACAGAGATTGGTAAGGGGCTCAGGAAAAAAGTATTTGAGATTTGAATCCAGTTCTGTTTGACTTCAAAGACCCTGTACTTTCTACTCTATCAGATGTCTACCCTGTATGTTGTTTAAACTATTATGTTTAAAATAACTTTTCTTTCTTTAAGTGATCAGTGCAAGCAGATAGTCTACAAATTATAACTTATTCTATAGTGGACATTTAGGTAAAAATAAGAGAATTTTGGGGCGAGGCATGGTCCTCACACCTGTAATCCTAACACTAGGAGGCTGAAGCTGGTGGATCATTTGAGCCTAGGAGTTTAAGACCAGCCTGGGCAACATGGTAAAACCCTGTCTGTACTAAAAATACAAAAGTTGGTTGGGTGTGGTGGTGCACATCTGTAATTCCAGCTACTCAGGAAGTTGAGGTAGGAGGATGGTGTGAATCTGGGAGGTCAAGGTTGGAGTGAGCTGAGATCATGCCATGGCACTCCAACCTGGGCAGCAGAGCCAGACCCTGTTTCATTTAAAAAAAAAAAAAGAACCTTTAACATTTCATAAACAAAAAGCAGAGTAAAATGTTTGTAGAGGTTTCTCTTACTCAGAGATTTGCTATATGAAGAGTTGCTGATGGATTTTATTTTTTTGAGACAGAGTCTCACTCTGTTGCCAGGCACCAGGCTGGAGTGCAGTGGTGCGATCTCAGCTCACTGCAACCTCTGCCTCCTGGGTTCAAGCAATTCTCTTGCCTCAGCCTCCCGAGTAGCTGGGACTACAGGCGCACACCACCATGCCCAGCTAATTTTTGTATTTTTAGTAGAGACGAAGTTTCACCATGTTGGCCAGGATGGTCTCGATCTCTTGACCTCGTGATCCGCCCACCTCGGCCTCCCAAAGTGCTGGGATTACAGGCTTGATCCACTGTGCCTGGCCTGGATTTTCTTGAAGATTGTCTGAACTTCAGGATAAAGTTACAATTTTTTTTTTTTTCTTTAAGATGGTGTTTTGCTCTTGTTGCTTAGGCTGGAGTGCAATGGTGCAATCTCTCTCACTGCAACCTCTGCCTCCCAGGTTCAAGCAATTCTCCTGCCTCAGCCTCCCAAGTAGCTGGGATTACAGGCATGCACCACCATGCCTGGCTAATTTTGTATTTTTAGTAGAGATGGGGTTTCTCCATGTTGGTCAGGCTGGTATCGAACTCCTGACCTCAGGCGATCCTCCCACCTTAGCCTCCTAAATGCTGGGATAACGGACATGAGCCACACACCTGTCCAAAAAATATATATATTTTTAAATCAGGTCAAAAGTCTCTCAAGTCTCTCTATAGCAGCCCCAGGTTACCAACCTTGAATAAAACATTTGTACCCCTGGCCAGGTGCGGTGGCTTACACCTATAATTCCATTGCGTTGAGTGGCCGAGGTGAGAGGATTGTTTGCACCTGGCAGTTTGTGACCACCTGGGACAACAGAGGGGACAACAGAGGGAGACCCAGTGTCTACAAAATAAAAAGCTTAGCTGGGCATGGTGGCACATGCCTATGGTCCCAGCTACTTGGGGTTGGGGTGCTAAGATGGTAGGATCACTTGAGCCCAGGAGGCTGAGGCTGCAGTTGGCCGTGATCATGCCATTGTACTCCATCCTGGGTAACAGTGAGACCCTGTCTCAAGAAAGAAAAAATTTATACCCCTCTTGGGTATTATTTTCCTATATCTATAAAGTAAGAAGCATAGCACAGGTTGCTGTGAAAGTCCCTTCTCTAAATTCCATGGTTTATTCAAATGCCCAAATTTGCTCATGAAACTGAAAGTGAAGTTCTCTTGTGATACTTTACAAATGGAAAGACATACATGTTTCAGTTCCCCCTTTCCCCCATTCCTGATGTTTAATAGTATCAAGAAGGTTGGGTGGACAGTTTATTTTTTTGGTAAACTCCCCTTTGATGTTTTAATGTATCATATACTCTTTTACTTGTAAGAGTATGCCTTTTGAGGATAAAGCATATTTGAATTGTCAGTGTCATTAAAAGCAATCACTTGGTCCCTTTTTGTTTTTTGTCTTCTGAACAGATGATTTTTGATCCTACTATGAGCAAGAAGAAAAAGAAGAAGAAGAAGCCTTTTATGTTAGATGAAGAAGGGGATACCCAAACAGAGGAAACCCAGCCTTCAGAAACAAAAGAAGTGGAGCCAGAGCCAACTGAGGACAAAGATTTGGAAGCTGATGAAGAGGACAGTAGGAAAAAAGGTGAGTGGTTGATGTGAGAGAGTTACTGTTGTCTTAGAAGCCCTGGTTCTATCAATGTTTTGACTTTTGTATATGCAGTGACCTCTCAGCCTGCTAAGGCTGTTCCAGTGAAGTCAAGGCCATCAGTAGTCTCTGTGCAGTGGACCTTTTCAGATTTCTGATAGGCTTGTTGCAGGGAAGTTGCCATTTAATTCATGCATTGCAAAGATGGTGAAACCTTGCCATTCCAGAATTGGTTTTCCAGTTTAACTGGTCAGGTCTCTTCTCTAACTTGAATGGTAGTTGTATTTGAATGTAGGCAGAAAGAAATAGTACTAAGATAGGCAGTTTTGTGTCTTAGCAAGTCTGAAAATGTGTATGAGAGATTAAAATTATAGCCTTGAGTATTTGGGGTTAGACACCAGCTTTAGTTACTTACCTCTGTGTTGTAACATAGACATAATTTGACTATTAGAGAAATGATTCTATGAACATTATTTGCGTCTGTTGAATATAACACTGTGTTGAGATAGAGATAGCTGACATTCATTGAGCATCTACCCTGTGCTAAGTGTCTTCTACATGTTTAAAACAAACTTGGAAAGTAACTCATTCCTGTTGTCATAAGATAAAATGGATTTGTAAGTAGTTTCTTGAAAAACTTTGTAGCAGAGGGATCCTAAAATATTTCAAGTTTATAACATGGCAGATCAAATGGAAAACTTGTTGAACAGAATCTATTATTACTCAATAACAGTAGGTAAAATTTCACTGATACTTGTATTTACTGTGCAGCCTTATTTTAGTGAATGTGAAATAATTTGTTAGGCCTTTTGATGATTAATTGATTCAGTAAAATGTTGAGATAGGCAGTAGAATTAAGGTGAACAAGGCGTAGCCTCCTAGTATCTAGTAGGGAGATAGATTAGATAAGTAAGCTGGTAATAAGTACCTCAGTTGGGGTAAGCAGAAGATACTATCCAAGCACTCTGGGAATACCTAACCCAGTTGTGGGGAAAGATAGATAAGCTTAGAGAAGGCTTTGGTGAAAGTAATTTAACCGAGCTCCTATGAGATGGAGGTAAGAGGGCCCACGGGAAGGTTTGGAGGTGAAGGACCTTACATATATTGCACTAGGACCTGAAAGTAAGTAGTTCAGTATGGTTAGAACCAGGGATTGAAGTGTAGGAAGTGAGGAAGGCAAGAAGCAGAAGTAGGAAATAAAGCTGGGGAGTTGGAAATTGTTTTAGAGCTCTGACTTTGTCTTGGGAACAATTAGGAGTGGTGTGGTCAGATTACTAAATAAATATTCTCGACATGGTCCCCTAACCAGATTGTTCCTATAGATCTTTGAGATGACCTACCATTTTGTTTTTCAGAACCATAACTTTTGTGATTGTGGAGGGACTAATTAATAATCTTTTCTGGTAACTTGATTAATTGCTGAAATATGTTTGTGTAGCTCATAATTTGATGCTTTGCCTTTTAGTTAATAATTATGCTTTGGTCTTTCTAGATGCTTCTGATGATCTAGATGACTTGAACTTCTTTAATCAAAAGAAAAAGAAGAAAAAAACTAAAAAGATATTTGATATTGATGAAGCTGAAGAAGGTGTAAAGGTAGTATTGCTTTCTTGTTGAAGGTAAAATTTGACCTCTTGCAAGGTTGCTAATGGCTGTTTCCCTCCCTTTGACTCATCTCTGACTAGCTTTGCTTTTATTATTAGCACTTAGTTGCCACTGGTAGGGTCATTTTCTTAAGAGTGTGTCTGACTAGGTATCTTAAAGGGACTGTGGTTCAAGGAATTTAAATTTAGGTCTTACATATTGTATTGTGTGCCATTAAGATGATAAAAAATATCCCTTGTGTTTAACCATGCTGAGATTTTTGGCTGCAGAGAGATACTTCTATGAGTGAGAAATCCTATTGAGCAAATATTCCTTTGGTTTCTCTGTTCAGCTTTTGGTAGCATATTGAATATACACAAAATTCATATGTGTACCTCTAAGTGGCAAAGAACCACAGTGGTGGTTGGTAGCTGATGACAATGTGGCCTGTAGGCAAACCAGAGCACTCAGGCAAGTTTTATGGAGTTCTCTGATCTTGTGGGTACTTGAGACCCTGTGAATCTTATAACTGAATTGATTTCTAATGCAAATATCTGAAAATTCTTTTGGATAGGGAGTAACAGGTGAGCAGGCAGATGAATATGAGGGAGGGTAGGTGGATGGGTGAAAGGGGAAGGAGCTGAAGATCTGTTCTCCTCCCTAGAGTTACCATTTTAAAGATCCTGCCTAGGAATCACTTTAGCAGAATCCACACATCTATTGATAAAACCCAGAATAATAGCAGTACACAGAGAGAGAGAGAGAGAGAGAGAGAGAGAGAGAGCAAACACACACAACAGCAAACATACACCAAATGTCTCGTTTTGTGCCCTCTAAAAATTTTCTTTTAAATAGTTTATTTGCTCAAACTCAAGTGATTAAGGTATATCCACATGTAGCAGGAAACGTATACAGTAATTCATTGAGTTTTAGAAATGTCATAATTTTATGACTTAGTTAATTCAGTAAATATGTATTAGTGATTACAGTGAGTCAAGCATCGTGTGCTAATTGCTAGAGTACTGAAATTAGTAAGATACTTTTCCTGTTTGCAGAGATATTTTAGTTCAAGGATAATTTAGAATCCTTGAGAACAAGCTGGTTTTATTTGGATTCATCTTGTTCTCTCCCTGTTTGAGGATTCTCTTTTCCTTCTTCTATAGAGAAATTGAGAAAAATAATCAGATTATACTGAAAAATGGGATTTAAATATCCTGGATAACAGGGTGACACTTAGAGATGTGCCACAGAAAATCTTGGTTAACAAGGCTTTGTTGGTTGATTCCTCCAGTAGCTTTTATTGGGAGATTCGCTCTAAATAAGTGCTTGAATACTGTTTTTGAAGTCAAAACATAAGAGGGCATTACAGGTATCCTGGTCACCAGGCAAGGCATGGACATAATAACTTTTTTTTTTGAGATCTTGGGCTACTCTGCCACCTGAATTTTCAGACCATCACAGGGCTTTTGAAAAGCCTTGAAAAATACTTCTTGCAGACTGGGTGTGCTGTCTCACGCCTATAGTCCCAGCACTTTGGGAGACCGAGGCAGGCACATCACCTGAGGTCAGGAGTTCAAGAGCAACCTGGCCAACATGGTGAAACCCTGTCTTTAATAAAAAAAAAACAAAAATTAGCTTGGTATGGTGGTACACACCTGTAGTCCCAGCTACTCAGGAGGCTAAGGCAGGAGAATCGCTTGGACCCAGCAGGTAGAGGTTGCAGTAAGCTGAGATCGCCCCACTGCACTCTAGCCTGGGCGACAGAGCGAGACTTCATCACAAAAAAAAAAAAAGGAAAAATAGGCCAGGCACAGTGGCTCACACCTGTAATTCCAGCACTTTGGGAGGCCAAGGCAAGTGGATCACCTGAGGTTGGGAGTTCGAGACCAACCTGATCAACATGGAGAAAGCCCATCTTTACTAAAAATACAAAATTAGCTGGGTGTGGTGGCACATGCCTGTAATCCCAGCTACTTGGGAGACTGAGGCAGGAGAATCACTTGAACTCGGGAGGCGGAGATTGTGGTGAGCCGAGATTGCGCCATTGCACTCCAGCCTGGGCAACAAGAGTGAAACTCCATCTCAAAAAAAGAAAGGGAAAATACTTTTTGCCATTCTCCGCCTTCTGCTGTGTCTTGGCATCACTATGGAAGTAGATCTTACTGGGATAAAATAACAGTATAGTGCTAGAAGTTGGCTAGTGTGTGCTAATCTATATTCAGCATTTCTAAGTTCTTATTTATTGACTTAGAAATTAGGTCAGTATCTGGTTTCCTGTTTGTATGGTATGTAGCTAATACCATGGGCAGATTGGTCTTGATAGCCACATGTGGCACTAAGACTACAAAGCTGGATTTGGGATCCCAAATCTGAGCTTTATTTACTCCTAGCTATCCTGACTTTTCTGCTGGTAAGATTTCTGAAATTACTGTAGCTATTCCCCCGGTTCAGCACACACAAAATAGATATTAATTGATGAGTAAGGTTGACAGCACATTTCAGGATAGGGAGCTGGATAAGCTGGTAGAAGGAAGGAGAAATTAGACAGCTGGAAACTGAGACTGGCCTTTTCTGCTCTTCTGGGATGTTTATGACTTATTTCTAGGTTTTAATATGCCCTGTTTACATCTGTGCCTCTAGCAACTAATCTTGGGGTCAAGCTTCACTGTCTCCATTTATCACTTGATCCTAATTCCCCATGGCTTCTGCCTTTCCCTTTTTGATAATGTCATTTATTGGACTGATGCCCAAAGACCACGCCACAGACTGGTGCCAGGCTGTGGTATAATAAAAATAAATATTTGGTCTTTGTGGCTCACAACTCTTAAAATCCTTGGAATCTCCAAAGTGATAAGAGGGTGTTTGGTGTGATAAGAGGGTCATTAGTATGCTAATGAGATGACTGGTGGCTGGGGATCCCTAGATAGCTTTAGGATGGGGCTGGTCACCAGAAAGACAAAGCTATGATTAAAGGGTTGGAACTTTTCAGTGGTCCCCCTGACACCTCCAGAGAGGGAATGTCTAGAGATTGAGCTAAGCCACCAGTGGTTAATAATGTAATCAGTGACTGGGCACGGTGGCTCACGCCTGTAATCCCAGCACTTTGCGAGGCTGAGGTGGGCAGATCACAAGGTCAGGAGTTCCAGACCAGCTTGGCCAATATGGTGAAACCCCGTCTCTATTAAAAATACAAAAATTAGCCAGGCATGTTGTCATGTGCCTGTAGTCCCACCTACTTGGGAGGCTGAGGCAGAAGAATCGCTTGAACCCGGGAGGCAGAGGTTGCAGTGAGCTGAGATCATGCCACTGCACTCCAGCCTGGGCAACAGAGCGACATTCCGTCTCAAGAAAATAATAATAATAATAATAACAACAATGATAGTTATGCCTGTGTAATGAAACCCCTAGACATGGGTTCGGAGAGCTTCCATGCTGGTGAGCACACCAAGGTGCTAGGAAGGGGGTGTGCCTGGTGTGGCAGCTCCATGCCTGCCTTGCTTGCCCTACCTCAGCTCCCGCCCCCATACCACGTCTTATGCATTGCTTATGTTTAGCCGTTTCCTAGTTGTATCCTTTATGATAAACTGGCAATAGTAAGTACTTTCCTGAGTTCTATGAGTCATTTTAGCAAATTATTGACTCTTGGTGGAGAATGTGGGAACCTCAGAGTTTATAGTCATGTTGGACAGAAGCAGGCAGCATGAGGACCCAATAAGTGGTAACTAGCTTGTGAAGTGAGGGCAGTCTTATGGAACTGAGCCCTTAAACCTATGAAATCTGATAATAACTCTGGATAGTGTGTGTCTGAATTGAACTGGAGGACACCTAATTGGTATGGGAGGGTTGATGTGGAAAAACACCACATATTTGGTGTCACCTGGAAAAATCATTCCTAATAACTGTATCGAAATCACTTACAAATTTCTTTAAAATACTCTTGAACCCTGCTCGTGCTGAAGATCATCAATCAGATTTAAACTTAAAGTTTCTCAAGTGATTATTTTTTTTAAGACAGTTTTGCTCTTGTTGCACAGGCTGGAGTGTAGTGGTGTGATCTCGACTCACTGCAACCTCCGCCTCCTGGGTTCAAGTGATTCCTCCTAGTAGCTGGGATTACAGTCACCGGCCACCACATCCAGCTAAGTTTTGTATTTTTAGTAGAGACAGGGTTTCACCATGTTGGCCAGGCTGGTCTTGAACTTCTGACCTCAAGTGATCCACCTACCTTGGCCTCCCAAAGTGCTGGGATTACAGGCGTGAGCCAAGGTGCCCAGCCTCTGACATGATTCTGACAGTAGCCTGGTTTGGAAACAAGGACAATAATTATAAGATCCTAAGGCTGAAGAATAAAGAAATGAAAGAGAATTAAAGATCCCACAAATGTCTTGAAGAAGTCACAGTTTAGCCGGGCACGGTGGCTCACGCCTTTAATTACAGCCCTTTGGGAGGCTGAGGCGGGCGGATCTGCTGAGGTCGGGTGTTCGAGACTAACCCGACCAACATGAAGAAACTCTAAAAATGCTTTTAATCCCAGCTACTCGGGAGGCTGAGGCAGGAGAATCACTTGAACCCTGGAGACGGAGGTTGCGGTGAGCCAAGATCACACCATTAATTGCACTCCAGCTTGGGGAACAAGAGTGAAACTCCATCTCAAAGAAAGAATTCAAAGTTTAAATGGCAGAGTCTCTGTGAGCCAGTTTGGTCCATTTCTGACAGGCATTTCTTACCTGTAACTTCAGTTTAGAATATGTGACTTTTTTCCCCCCTCCAAAATAATGTCAGCCCGTGTCATTTTTATAAAAGAACAGGCTGGGTGTGGTGGCTCATGCCTATAATCCCAGCACTTTGGGAGGCCAGGGCAGCAGGATCTCTTGAAGTCAAGAGTTTGAGACTAGCCTGAGCAACAAAGCAGGACCTCCTTGTCTCTACAGAAAATGTAATAAAATAAATATAAAAGAATAGTCCCAGTATCAAATGTTCAGACTCATCTCAATTTTTTAGGATCTTAAGATTGAAAGTGATGCTCAAGAACCAGCTGAACCAGAGGATGACCTTGACATCATGCTTGGCAATAAAAAGAAGAAAAAGAACAATGTCAAGTTCCCAGATGAGGATGAAATACTAGAGAAAGACAAAGCTCTAGAAGATGAAGACAGCAAAAAAGACGACGGTATCTCATTCAGTAACCATACAGCCCCTGCTAGGGTGGGCTCAGAAAGAGACTACACATGAGGAGCTACTGAAGCAAGGGTTCAACACCACAAGGGAAAAGAATCCAGACATGTTTGCAGAAGAGAAAAGGAAATTTGTCATCAAACCTCCACAGGTCATTCGAGTAGGAACTAAGAAAACTTATTTTGTCAACTTTACAGATATCTGTAAACTATTACATCATCAGCCCAAACATCTCCTTGCGTTTTTGTCAGCTGAATTGGGTACAAGTGGTTCTATAGATGGTAATAACCAACTTGTAATCAAAGAAGATTCCAACAGAAACAGAAAAAGTCTTCAGAAGATATATGAAGGAACACTTTACTTGTCACACATGCTGATCACCAGACATAAACCTGCAGAAGGACACTCTACTTCTTACAGTGACAAACTTATTCTCGATATTCTGTTGCAAGTACAAAACAAGTTGCCAGGCTGTCACAGGCAAGCGAGCACAGCTCTGTGCGAAAGCTAACTAATTTGCTAATCACTAACTTTACAAAGTGTGTTGTGGAGATTTGGCAGGATAGGCTTGTCATCAGAGTGGATATACTGTTGTAATAAAAAACAAGATTAAAAAGCTGTCAAGTTCTTTGATGACTGGCCAGTTGGTCTGAAATCCTTGCAAGATGCCACTGTTCAAACTGTTGACATAATCATTGCCTCCTCTCTCTCTGTCAGAGAGATGTGATATGGGGTAAGGAGTTGTTTTAAAAATTGTTCGTTGGCATCTGTAAGACAAATCAGTTCTTATAACAGTGCAAGAAAATTAAATTTTAAAATAGAGTCCTAGAAAACAGTATGCATTTGCTGAAAGGAATGAAGGCAAAAATTAATAACTATGTTCCGGAGCAACAGGTCACTGATCTTTACTAAAGAAATTTTACAAGAATGGAGGCAGTGGCAGACAAACATTAGCATGAATGGGAAGCCTAAGATGTGAAATGTTGAATATGTTGCCCACTCTTACAAGAAGCATAGCATTCTACCAGACATACAAAGAGGAGCTGGTATCGTTCCTTCTGAAACTATTCCAAACAATCCAAAAAGAGGGATTCCTTCCCAAATGATTTTATGAGACCAACATCATCCTGATTCCAAAACCCGGCAGAGACTCAGCAAGAAAAGAAAACATCAGGGCAATATCCATGATAAACACATATGCAAAAATCTTCAATAAAATACTGGCAAACCGATTGCAACAGTACATTAAAAAGCTTATCCGCCATGATCAAGTAGGCTTCATCCCAGGGATGCAAGGCTGGTTCAACATATGCAGGTCTATAAACGTAATTCACCACATAAACAGAACCAAAGACAAAAACCACATGATTATCTCAATTGATGCAGAGAAGGCCTTTGACAAAATTCAAAAGCCCTTTATGCTAAAAACCCTCAATAATCTAGGCATTGAGGGAATATACCTCAAAATAATAAAAGCTATTTACAACAAACCAACAGCCAATATCATACTGAATGGGCAAAAACTGGAAGCATTCCCTTTGAAATCTGCCACTAGACAAGGATGCCCTCTCTCACCACTCCTATTCAATATAGTATTGGAAGTTCTAGCCAGAGCAATCAGGCAAGAAAAAGAAATAAAGGGTATTCAATTAGGAAAGAAGGAAGTCAAATTGTCTCTATTTGCAGACAACATGATTGTATATTTAGAAGACCCCATCATCTCAGCCCAAAATCTCCTGAAACTGATAAACAACTTCAGCAAAGTCTCAGGATACAAAATCAATGTACAGAAATCAGAAGTATTCCTATACACCAAAACAGACTTAAAGCCAAATCAAGAAGGAACTGCCATTAACAATTGCTACAAAGAGAATAAAATACCTAGGAATACAACTAACAAGGAACGTAAAGGACCTCTTCAAGGAGAACTACAAACCACTGCTCAAGGAAATAAGAGAAGACACAAACAGATGGAAAAACATTCCATGCTCATGGTTAGAAAGAATCAATATCATGAAAATGGCCATACTGCCCAAAGTAACTTATAGATTCAACGCTATCCCCATCAAGCTACCTATGACCCTCTTCACAGAACTGGAAAAAACCACCTTAAACTTCATATGGAACCAAAAGACAGTCCACATAGCCAAGTCAATTCTAAGCAAAATGAACAAAGCTGGAGGCATCATGCTACCTGACTTCAAACTATACTACAAGGCTACTGTAATCAAAATAGCATGGTACTGGTACCAAAACAGAGATATAGACAAATGGAACAAAACAGAGGCCTTGGAGGCAATGCCACACACCTACAACCATCTGATCTTTGACAAACCTGACAAAAACAAGCAATGGGGAAAGGATTTCCTGTTTAATAAATGGTGTTGGGAAAACTGGCTAGCAGTGTGCAGAAAGCAGAAACTGGACCCCTTCCTGACACCTTACACTAA
>CAUYLG010008740.1:0-11218 GCA_963573385.1 Cacajao melanocephalus
GAGGTCATTGACCAAGATGGCCTTAATTTCCCCTCAGTTTCACTGTATTTTAAACAGATTTCTTTCTGACTTTGAGACCCTGGCATCCATTTTCTTGGAACTTTTTTTTTTTTTTTTTTTTTTTGAGACACAGTCTCGCTCGGTTGCCCCGGCTGGAGTGCAGTGGCGTGATCTCAGCTCACTGCAACCTCTGCCTCCCAGGTTCAAGTGATTCTCCTGCCTCAGCCTCCCTAATAACTGGGATTATAGGTGTGTACCACCACAGCCCGCTAAATTTTTTATTTTTTAGTAGAGCTTGGGTTTTGCCATGTTGGCCAGGCTGATCTCAAACTCCTGACCTCAAGTGATCCACCCGCCTCCGCCTCCCGAAGTGCAGAGATTACAGGTGCCATTTTCTTTAAAGCATTTACTTTAAAAGATTTGCAGTCTACATAGTTTTTTGTTTGTTTGTTTTAGCAAAACTGCCCCTTTGAGATGTAAATCTCCCAGTTTCTAGCCAATTTTTACAACCTAGGAATGTCTTTCTCAAGGACCTGGCAGTTATCCCTTTGAAATGCAATAATTGAGAAAGATAGCACCACAATCTCTCAGTCTCTGCGGGAGAGAAGGTGCCTAACTTTGGTAAGCACCAACATTAGCAAAGACAAGTGTCTTTCAGGACTTTCCCACTGGCTCACCCCAGTGCTTAAAAACCCTCCTGGCTTTTGTTTCAGGGGAGGTAAGTTCAATCTCCCTCCCCTACTGCATCGTCTTAAATAGTCTTTCTCAACTGATTAACTCTGTCCAGTAGAGAAATGAATAAAACATGGATCCTGCCCCGAAAGAATGTAAGATCTGATTAAGACAATTAAAACTTTCAAAACTGTAGTAAATGCTGTAATCCCAGCACTTTGGGGGATCAAGGTGGGCGGATCACTTGAGGTCTGGAGTTCGAGACCAGCCTGGCCAACATGGTGAAACCCTGTCACTACTAAAAATACAAAAAGTATCCGGGCATGGTGGCGCATGCCTGTAATCTCAGCTACTCAGGAGGATGAGGCAGGAGAATTGCTTGAACTCGATCACTTTAACTCAGAAGGTGGAAGTTGCAGTGAGCCAAGATCACACCACTGCATTCCAGCCTGGGGTGACAGAGCAAGAGTGGAAGGAAAGGGGAAGGGAAAGGGAAAGAAAGAAAGAAAATTAGAGGAAGCTATGAGACAATGTAACAGGTGAAATTTAATTTAGATGGGAAGGGGTTCTAGGAAGACCTCTCTGAGAAGAGGTATTTGAGCTGGGACAAGCATCTCAGGCAGAGGGGCTACCACACATAAAGGCATTTAGATCAAACATTCAGCTCCAGAAATTTTAGGTCACTGCCCTAAACCGAGTCTTACTATATTTGCACATGCAACTCTTCTCCTTACTGTGTGCGCCCTCAGCTCAATAACCTTCCGTAAATCCCAGGTGGCTCCTGAACAAAGCTCATAGCTCCTAACTTCCGTAGCCTGATGGTCAAGATTGTATTTAATCTGACCTCTTCTTATCTTTCCAGCCATATAGAGAGACAGCCTCCCAGTGAAACACAATCCTTCTCAGTGTGATAGATGAAGGGGCTTCTTGCAAATGGAAGACAATCTAGAAAGTACAGGTGCAAAGCACTCACATGATTGAGAGTCTATTTACATACTCCAAGTACAGATAAGAGGGGAAAACGTTCTCTCCTATTGGACTAAAAATCCAGTTATTTTTCCTTATTCTGTGACACAGAGACCTTCAGTAACCAGGGTACACAAGATCAGTCCTTTGTGAGTTTATTTCCCAAGTGAAAGACATGCCTGGTGCTTGACTGTCTCCTGAACCTCACTAGCCCTGGAGCCCCTTCTGTCCCTAACACACCCATTCCACTCACCCACTCTGGACAAATCCCTACACCTCCCCCAGCTCCTCCCATGCTTTTGATAGGGAAGGAGCATCAGGGTCACCCTTATGTTAGGGATAGAAGTAAAATCTTGATGCCATTACATTTGGACACCCCACAATGCCTGATTCCTGGCTCTCTGCAGGATTCCCTAGAAAGCCCTCGTCATAGAGGAGTCACCAAGCAGGAAACACCAGGAAACACCACTTTCTGCTGTGATGAGCTGGGCCCATGCCTGGTCCACACAGTACAGAACTGAAAAGACCCCAGAGGATGGAGCACAGAGCTTGAACTCACCCTCGTTATGGGCTCCACCTCCCTTAAAGCTCCAGTAGCAGAGCAGCAGCAGGGAGGGCGTGCTGGCCAGAGAGCACCTTCTCAGGAAGGGAAGTCTGCATGTGTGTGTGCAACTGCACAGCCCACTGTGGCCTTGCCCACGGGTCCTGTGATCCAGTCACTGTCCTGGCCTTTGAACAATCAGATGGTCAGAGAGATTGGAGCACCTGAAGGAAGTGAGAGCACCTCCCCATCACCTCTGACCACTCTTTTCCAGTTCTTGCTGCCTGCTAGGCCTGAGCACAGGATTGTCTCAGTTTGACCTTCTCCCAAGTTTCTGGGTCCATCCCAAAGCCATGCCCTTGTCTCCTTGACCCCCCTTTCTTCACCCCTTGGCCCATGACCCATGTAGGTCTTCAAGCTCTGGGCAGTGGTCCACACACTCTGCTCCTACCTTCTCTGGGTCAGGAGCTTCCAAAAGCCAGGCCTGCAGCCCAGCAACCCCCTTGTCCTTGACTCATGCATCTGGGATGAGCTCTATCTGCACCCCATCAAGGGCAATGAGTTACTATGGAGATAGAAGCAGGACTTTTTTTCCTTTAATTCAATTAAGCCACATGCTGACTGTGATACTCTCTCCACTATCTAAGGCAGCAGGTGCCTTTGCAATTACTTCCCCTCTGCTGAGCCTGCATGTCGCCTGGGGTCTCCGGGAGACAGAGATGAAGCTATAGAATCACGAAAGCAATGTGATGAGGAAATAGACAGGCCAGGGAGACCAGAGGACTGGCCACAGAGTACTTGAGAGAAAGATAGGCCAGAAATGCAACAATGCAGGTGGCCCCAGGCAAAGCCACATCTGGGAACCAGCTGATATGTGACTTTCAGCTGCTTTCAAGGGCCTTAGAAGCAAGGGAGTATTTTTTTTTTGTTCGGGTTCCCCCATGAGCAGATCCGGAGACAAGGACTTGGGTACAGGTAGTTTATTTGGAAAGTGATCCCAGGAAGCAGTGAAGGAGAAGCGACAGGGCAGTGACAAAAGTCGGCAAAGCCCGCAGGAATGAGAGGGTCTGTTGCTGTGGGCCAATGGGGCTCAATACCACTTGGAACTCTATGGGGGACTTTGTGGGGCACACCTGAGAAGTGTTCCCAAGGGGCAAAAAAGCCAAGTGTTTACTAACCAGACAGCGTTGAATGGTGGCCCCCAAAAAGAATGTGGACGTGCCCCTATTTGGAAAAAGAGTTTCTGTCAGTAAACGTAAAGATCTTGAGATGAGATCAACCTGGATTACCCAGCTGGGCCGGAAAGCGAATGACAGGTGTCCTCATAAAAGATACAGATAGCAACAGGCGCGGTGGCTCATGCCTGTCATCCCAGCCTTTGGGAGGCTGAAGGGGGCAGATTACTTGAGGTTATGAGTTCGAGACCAGCCTGGCCAACATGGTGAAACCCCTGTCTCTACTAAAAATATAAAAATTTGCTGGGCATGGAGGTGCACACCTGTAATCCCAGCTACTCAGGTGGCTGAGACAGGAGAATCTCTGTAACACAGTAGGTGGAGGCTGCAGTGAGCCAACATGATGCCACTGCACTCCTGCCTGGGCAACAGAGTGAGACTCTGTCTCAAAAAAACATAAAGAGACATAGAAAAGGAAAAAGCTATGTGAAGGTAGCGGTAAAGAGCGCAGTAATGCAACCACAAGCCCACGAATGCCAGGAGCTACAAGGAGCTGGAAGAGGCATGGAAGGATTAGAGCCTTCTAGGAATCACATGGCCCTACCAACACCTTGATTTCAGACTTTTGGCCTTGAGAAGTGTGAGAAAATAAATTCTGAAGCCACACAGTTTGTGATAATTTGTTCCAACAGCCACAGGGCACTGATAACACCCATCAATACCCAAACCTTCCTGGTTGAGAATTACTCCTGCAGTCATCAGCCCCACAGCATTCCAGTCTGTGCCATGAAGGCTGAGGCCACTGATGCAGCCAGAGAAGGGCCTCAGGCAGAGAGACACCTGTGCCTGCAGTATGAAATGCTCAGCATGACCAGGAACTGCCCACAGAAACTGCAGGGAACTCTGGGAAGAGGAGGCTGAAGGATGTGGCAGAGTCGGGGAATACTGACAGCATCTGCCACTGGATGGCTGGCACTGGATCGGGGCCACCTTCTGGTCCACCTGACTGTTTTCTAAGGAATCAAGCTCTTCATACCCTCATGTAGGAAAAAAAAACCTCATATTACGATGTTCCCACTATGTGCCCACACGCACATCCTCTCACCTCCATCCTTTCAACGGCCCCGTGAGATACGAAGGATATGGCAAGTAGAACATTAGCCCCCAAAGACACCCACATCCTTATCCCCGGGACCTGTGAATGAGCGATCTTGTATGGCAAAGGGGACTTTGCAGATGTCACTAAGTTAAGGATCTTGAGATGGGGGATTATCCTGGATTATCCTGGATTCCCCAGATGGGCCCAGTGTAGCACACTGTTCTTATAAGAGAAAGGGGGAGGAGGGAGGGTCAGGGGGATCTAAATCAGAGATATTTGAAGATACTGTCGTGCTGGCTCTGGAGATGGGGAAAGGGGCTATGAGCCAAGGAAAGCAGACAGCCTCTAGAAGATGAAAAGGCAAGAGAAAGCATTCTCCCCTAGAGTCTCCAGGAGGAATGCGGCCCTGAAGACGCCTTGATTTTTGCCCAGTGAGACCCATTTCGGACTTCTGACCTCCACAACTGTCGGGTTACGCCTTTCATGTTTTAAGCCACTGAGTTTGTGGTCATTTGTTACAGCAGCAATAGGAAACTAATACATTTTACAAGGGCCTTTGAAGCAGGGGGTTGTGTTTTCATTTGTCTTCCCCAAAAAGCAGATAGAGAGACAAGGACTTGGGTGCAGGCAGTCTATTTCAGAAGTGATCCCAGAAAGCACAGTGAAGGAGAAATGACGAAGAGTGATGAAAGTCAACAGAGCCTACAGTAAGGAGAGGGTCTGTGCTGCAGGCCAATGGGGCTCAGCACACTTGGAACTCTGGGAGACTGTGTGGGGCAGACTGAGGTTAGTCCATGGGCTGCGAGGAATGGGATTGGAGCTGTTAGCAGAAGCTTCTCTGGACTTGAGTTTCTTTCCCGCGGTGCAGGAGAGTGTTTCTGAGATAGTAATGATACTTTCTTTTTCCTCTTTGCTTTCGCTCCTTTTTCGCACTCTTCCTTTCTCCACGGCCTCTTCCCACCTCAGTTCAAGCTGTCAAGCCTCTGGGCTCATTGCCTTAGACAAGGGGACAGACATGACCTGGGGGGACAACAGAAACACAGTCGCCTTCCTGGTTTGCCATCTCCACAAGGCTTTGCCCTTGGAGAATGCAAACATCTACAAGAGGAATATGGCCATCTGGCCTTCACCACCCCACCAGCCAGGACTGGTGAATTTTGCCCCAGGAATGAGAAGGAGAGCTGAAGATCTCCACTGAGAAAGGGTCTGCACCCCAGGGAGGCAGCAGGAGCCTAGAAAGGAGAAACTGAATGCAGAGACCAGGCAGGTGGGGCTGAAGAACTGACCGGGCTTGGCACTTCACATGAGATGCGGGATTTAAGGTTGAACAAGCCGGAGTTTGGAGAATATGCTGTGCGCCATCATGACTGTTGCCAGAGCTGAGGCCAGACCAGACCCCGATGGAGGGAAGGACGGTTTCCCATGAAGGGCATGGCTGCTGCCACCATAATCCCAGGGCAAGAAATAAGGAGATCTCGGCCTCAGCCATCAAAGGATTTCCTCTCCCTCTAAGGCCAAGGAGGAAATGTGGCTGGAATTCCAAGCTCTGTGGATGCCTGCAGGTGCCAGCAGCTGGGGGTTAGCTGGCCTCACCTGCAGAGCCCAGCCAGTGGCTCTTCCATATCTCCAAGGTGGCACTTGGGTCTGTGGGCTCCAAGAGCAGGTGTTTCTCATGGTAACCTCAGACCTTACAACCTCAACCAAAAGACTGAAGGAGAACAGCCCAGGAGGCCAATGAGGAGGGAGATTAGTGGTCACTGGTGACAAAGACGTCCCTATGCCCAGAGCCAGCCCCTTGTAAGCAGAAGAATGGCCGGGGGGGGCAGAAGGACTTGCTGTGCCCTCCCCACACACATATCATGGCAGCTGGGGAGCCCTCTGAATAACAGGGGGCACTTTAGAGTGGCTTCATTACCAACAAGAGGCCCAGAAGGGACTAGAGCCAGACGATTTCATGGTCGACCAGATGCACAATCATGTCTCACAGCACTGGAGAGGCTTCCAGATTACACTTGTAATAAAGCATTTTATGGGGAAGAAACAAAACAGGAGTAAATTTGAATGTGGAAATAAGCAATGTTGTAGAGTTTTGTATCATTAGCAAAATTAGATAATTAAAAACATAAACCAGAAATAATAAGCCCTCCCTCTCTGGGGCACCCCGTGTATTCAAGGAGATGCTGTGTATACAGGACCCGTCAGAGCCAGCAGAGCAGACAGTGAACAGATCTACACAAGGAAGGATCATTCTTAACATCCCTCCCCAACACTATACAGCAAGATTATCTTCTGTAATAATCATGGAATAATCAACAATAATCATTACGCTCCTGATTCATTCTTTAGTCTTAAAACAATTAGCAATTTTAAAATATAAATTTCAATGTTATATATATTATTCAGATTCAGGAAAATATTTACTGGAGCAACCAAAATTTGCACTCACCAAACAAAAACACTCCAGCTCACTGGCCAGGCACAGTGGCTCACACCTGTAACTCCAGCACTCTGGGAGGTCGAGGCAGGTGGATCACCTAAGGTCAGGAGTTCGAGACCAGCCTGACCAACATGGCAAAACCCCATCTTGACTAAAATATACAAAAATTACCTGGGCGTGGTGTCACAGGCCTGTAATCCCAGCTATTCGGGAGGCTAAGGCTAGAGAATCACCTGAATTTAGGAGGCAGAGGTTGCAGTGTTTCTCATGGTAACCTCAGCCCCTACAACCTCAGCTCACTCACCAAACAAAAATATCACATCACTGCACTCTAGCCTGGGCAACAGAGCGAGACTCTGTCTCAAAAAAACAACAACAGAAATATTCTAGCTTACGTTTCAAGTTCCATCTTACTGTTTGAAATTTTCAGCACCAATAAAAACTCCAAGTGGTCATATAGACTTAAATAAGAAATTAAAGTAACTCACATTAGATTTTGTCATCATTCAACTAGTGGACTATTATGGCTGATACTGGATCAACTGTTTATTTTTATTTTATATTTTGAGACAAGTTCTCACTCTGTTGCCCAGGCTGGAGTGCAGCGGCGCACTCTCCAGAAGCTTCTATAATGTATGTGGAAGCATTTTGTATACTGTAAGTGCAGTACAAATATGACTAGAGTTAACAGTAGTAACTGTGCAGATGTAATGCATTTGGTCACAACAACAGACCAGAAAAATCAGAGAGAAAAAGGAAGGTAGTTGTTTATGTGGCTGTTAAGAACCTGGACAAAATGCCACAGCCAAATTCAACAGCACCAATATTATGTTACCAAAATGGAGCCTGTGAAGACAGCCATATGGGGTGACCGCACTTCCCAATGCCAGGCAGCCAGCTGCCAGAGACGCATTTCAGCTCACAGTCATGCTGAGGCAACTGTGCCGTTGCAGAGAAATGGCCATGATATTTACTAGCCCCTGGAAACCCAACAGCCCCCAAACACTTCCCCAGAGGCAGGTTACACCAGGTTGCTGGCAGAGGACAGAAATGTGAGAGACAGGTGACCACACGGCTGCCCACAGATGTGCCTGCTGGGACACAGGCACTAAATACGAGGTGTTCTGGAAAATCCATGACCCCTCTGCATTGAGGCAGATAAATAAAGAGCAGAAAGCTGCTGTTTGCAAAAGCATATTTGGTGAACACATAGAATTGAGTCTAGATGTTTCTATTTTTTTTCTCTTGTTTTCTTTCACTTATGAAAGAAATGCATGGCGCCTAAAGCCACTCTTCTCTGCCCACTCATGAGTAATGTGTAGAGGGAGACTTATTTAGCTAGAATGAGGTACAAAGAGGGGTTCACACAATGAAAACATGAGTTAGAGGCCCCAGGCTCCCCACAGCTGACCTGGGAGCAGCTTGACAACCCTGGAAGGGACCCCCTCCTGGAAGGTCACACAGGCCAACCTTCCATCCAGCACTAGAATGGCTCTGCTTGCATGCCTCCCAGGACAGGACAGTCACTGCTGCTGGAAAACAGCTGTGGACATCTCTGATGGTGAGAAAGGTGGACTATAGGCCAAGCCCTCCACACTGCCCATGTCTCCATATTCAAGCCACAGCTGTGGTTGGGAATGCCTTGCAGAAGCACCATGCCACCCATCACAACCCATCCTCCCCAAATGAAATAACACCCCCATGTGGTCCCTGCCCTTGTTTACAGCATGCACAGCTGTCTGTCTGTGTTTTGCCTATTTTATTACTCTTTGTCACCCCCACTTAACTGTGAGCTCTTTGAAGACACAAACTGAGTTTTCTCCTTGATGCCTGAGCAAAACAGATACTTCAAAATCCTTTTATTAAAAAATGCAATTCTATAACAACATTGCCCAAGCTCCCTCTGCCCTCCAGCTTCTGCGCTAGGCACAACCTCACAGAGCATCAGCCACCTGGCCCCTCTCATGCCCTCACCCCAACTGCAATTCCCAGCTTCACTCCACCCCTAGAGAAACTGAGCTCAAAGCAATGGTTTTAGAATCTCAGGGCAGCTTTCTAATCCAATCCTCTGTTCCCGTGGTTCTCAAACTTGATCATACATCAGAATATTCTGGAAGGCTTAAGACACAGATTTTTGGCCCCACCCTCTAAGTTTCTAATTCAGTGGGTCTTAGGTAGGTCTTGAGAGTTTGCACTTCTAACACATTCTCTGGCAATGCTGATGTTGCTGGCCCAGGGATTATATTTTGAGAACCATGGTACCACGCTGCTACATTGAGGTCAGTCCTTGAAGGACATTCCCAGCCACAGGAATGGCTTGAGTGGAGGCAGAGGCAGCATAGAGGCTTGGGTGACATCTGCCTTTTCTCACCATCCAAGATGTCTGCAAGCCGCTTTTAGCAGCATTGGGCACCCAAGGGACACAAGCAGAGGATACCAGACCATATCACACACTCACAGCTTCTCTGCTCATGGTTTACCTAACCTTTGCTTACACATCTCTGCCTTAGTCTGGTTTTTGTGAGGGTTGCTATAAAGAAATACCTGAGGCTGGGTAATGCATGAAGAAATGAAGTTAATTTGGCTCATAGTTCTGCAGACTGCACAAGAAGCATGGCGCCAACATCTGCTTGGCTTTTGGTGAGGGCCTCAGGCTGCTTCCACTCATGGTAGAAGGCAAAGGAGAGCTGGTGTGTGCAGAGGTCACATGGCAAGAGAGGGAGCAAGGGAGGAGGTGCCAGGCTCTTTTCAACAGCCAGGTCTCATCGGAACGAACACAGCAAGAACTCACTCACCCTAGCCTTCAGGGAAAGCATTTGTCTATTCATGAGGGATCTGACCCCATAACCAAATACCTCCCATTAGAGCCAAACACCTCGCATTAGGCCCCACGTCCAACACTGGGAGTCAAATTATAACATGGAACTTAGAAAAGACAAATATCCAAACTACAGTCACCTTCTTCAACGAGATATTCACAAATTGTCCAGTTAGACTGGCCAATCTTCAGTTATTTCTTATACTGAGTGACTGCTCACCTCCTACCTAGGATTGCCAGATAAAATACAAGATGCCTAGTTAAATTTGAATCTCACATAAATAATGGATAATTTTTTAGTGTGTCTCATGCATATATGATTTTTTTAAACATATATATTTTATTGCACTTTAGGTTCTGTGGTACATGCGCAGATCATGCAAGGTTGTTGCATAGGTACATATATGACAATGTGATTTGCTGCCTCCATCCCCCCTGTCACCTATATCTGTCATTTCTCCTGATGTTATCCCTCCCCAACCTCCTACCCACCGCTGTCCCTTCCCTATTCCCAGCCAAACAGACCCCAGTGTGTGATGCTCCCCCGCCTGTGTCCATGTGTTCTCATTGTTCAGCACCTGCCTATGAGTGAGAACATGCAGTGTTTGATTTTCTCTTCTTGTGTCAGCTTGCTGAGAATGATGGTTTCCAGATTCATCCATGTCCCTACAAAGGACACAAACTCATCATTTTTTATGGCTGCATAGTATTCCATGGTGTTTATGTGCCACATTTTCCCTGTCCAATCTATTATCAATGGGCATTTGGGTTGGTTCCAGGTCTTTGCTATTGTAAACAGTGCCCCAATGAACATACATGTGCATGTATCTTTATAATAGAACGATTTATAATCCTTTGGATATATACCCAGTAATGGGATTGTGGGGTCAAATGGAATTTCTATTTCTAGGTCCTTGAGGAATCGCCACACTGTCTTCCACAATGGTTGAACTAATTTACACTCCCACCAACAGTGTAAAGGTGTTTCTATTTCTCCACATCCTCTCCAGCATCTGTTGTAAGCATCCAGATTTTTTAATGATCACCATTCTAACTGGTGTGAGATGGTATCTCAATGTGGTTTTGATTTACATTTCTCTAATGACCAGTGATGATGAGCATTTTTTCATATGTTTGTTGGCTTCATATATGTCTTCTTTTGAAAAGCGTCTGTTCATGTCCTTTGCCCACTTTTGAATGGGTTTGTTTTTTTCTTGTAAATCTGTTTTAGTTCTTTGTAGATTCTGGATATTAGCCCTTTGTCAGATGGGTAGATTGCAAACATTTTTTTCCCATTCTGCTGGTTCCTGGTTCACTCTAATGATTGTTTCTTTTGCTGTACAGAAGCTATGGAGTTTAACTCAATCCCATTTGTCTATTTTGGCTTTTGTTGCCATTGCTTTTGGTGTTTTAGTCATGAAGTCCTTGCCTATGCCTATGTCCTGAATGGTTTTGCCTAGGTTTTCTTCTAGGGTTTTTATGGTGTTAGGTCTTATGTTTAAGTCTTTAA
>CAUYLG010008741.1:0-10805 GCA_963573385.1 Cacajao melanocephalus
TGTAATTTTTTTGTCACCCCATTTCACAGAGTTGGCCCCTTGGTGAAACTTTGTCACCAAAGACAACCTTGCCTTCCTGACTTTTGATTTCTGGAAGCCTGAAGTCCTGGTGGGGATTATGCCCAGTGTGGAGGGCCTTTATGGCTGGAGAGGAACACACTGCAGACCAATAGTGGCTTTGGAAGCACGGGCATATCAGGCACAATATCTCTCCACTTGCTGTTTTCCAGGGAGACAGCCTCTAGACTTCTGATATCCCAATTTAACGGAAAGTAAATATGTCTCTCAGTGTATATTTTAGGAGCTGATTTAAAAGGAATAATTTTTATTTACAATCAAAAAGCTCAATATTTAAAAAAAAATGACATGAAGGAAAAGCACTGAATTACATCCCAAACACACCTTAGCAAGATGTCAGAATCATATGTAGATGTTTTTAGATACACAACATCAATAAAGGTGATATGCATGTCAGATGTGACAAATAAAGCAACTATTATTTAACAATCAAACTTACTGTTTGAGGACTGGGAAATAATATTTTAAGTATTTTCATCCTAATGTATAAGTTAGGATGTATGTTTTAAACAGGCATTTTACTGTGTTTTAATTATCTCATAGAAAAATGGTTAGGGATTTTGTGTTGATAAGAATAATCTTCCTTAAACGTATCTTGGAAAAAAATTTTTAAAGTAAAGAAAAAAAATAATCTTCCACTCACCATTCAAAAAACTGTACTTCTAAATTCCTACATTACCTACTATAGATTTTCATAATTATGTATAGCAAATAAAATATTACATATTCTCACAGCACTCTTCCATCTTCTCTAATATCTTTTTATTCTGCTCTTTTCTTCTCTAGCACATGAATATATCTTTTGAAATAAGGCTGACTACTGTGTAAGAAGGGGATGCAATTATTTTTTGGGAGATGACATTTATGTATTTTCCAATCTCTATACCACAAAGAGGATAAAAATTGAGGATCACGTCAATTAAGATATTTAGAAGAAAGAAAATAATCAGAGACATGAACAAAGACTGATTTACAAAATTTCAGACTTACTAGGAAAAAATGGAAAAAACTTGTGAATCAGGAAAATAGGTAAATAAAACCCATTTCAGCCATCTGTTAGGAGATCACATCCTTATAAATCATATTTGGTGTCACATTTAATGACATAGGAAGATGGTCATGCCACATACAACATTAGATGCAGAAAAAATAACACTGTATATACACAGTTTTCATCCTCATTTTGTAATGCACAAGTTGATACAAAGTGGATGCCTCTGACTGCTGTAATTATGGGTAGCATTTTCTTCTTTAAACATTCAGACATTTTTGCCATTGCTGCAGTGAGCTCCTACTTACAATTATACGTAGGGGAAAAGTGATAAAAAATATTTAGGGGAAATCTTCAAGTTAATTCCGCCAACATTATCATAACTAGATTCCCCAAATCAAAACTGTATACTAAGAACCAACACAGTTCTGCAGAAAAAAATGACCAAAATCCCTCACTTTCCAATTAGGATTTAATAGCACTTTGAACTCAGAATTCTGGAAGTAAGACTCTTACAGAACAATCACTTTCTATAACAGCTCAATTCTGGTTATTGTGAAATACCAACTGCCAAGGTTAAAGACATACTTAACATAAAAATGATATTTAATTATTCTAAAGTAGAGCTTCCATTAGTTAGCAACTAAATGTAATTCTAAAAAGTGAAACTGGGCTGGGTGCGGTAGCTCAGGCCTGTAATCCCAGCACTTTGGGAGGCTGAGGCGGGCGGAACACAAGGTCAGGAGTTCGAGACCAGCCTGGCCAACACGGTGAAAGCCCGTCTCTACTAAAAATTAGCTGGGTATGGTGGCATGTGCCTGCAATCCCAGCTACTCAGGAGGCTGAGGCAGGAGAATTGCTTGAACCGGGACCCGGGAGGTGGAGGTTCCAGTGAGCCAACATCGCGCCACTGGACTCCAGCCTAGGCTACAGAGTGAGACTCTGTCTCAAAAAAAAAAAAAAAAAAGAAAGAAAGAAAAAGACAAAAAAGAGGGATTTCCTGCTCTGGGTTCCCCTCCCACAATAGCATGGGAGCCATTCTCTCTCTGTCTCTCTCACTCTAATAAATTGTTCTTCTAAAAATAAAAATAAAAATAAAGAAAAAAGTGAAACTGAAGAATATGTATGTAACAAAGGCTTGCTATGAGAGATTGAATCACTAATAAAAAAGCTCCCTAACTAAGAAACGCCGAGGACCAGATGGATTCACTGGTGAATTCTACCAAATATTGAAAGAAGAATTAATGCCAATCCCTCTCAAGCTCTTTCAAAACAATGAAGATGAGAGAACACTTCTAATTTTGTTTTATGAGGCCAAAACCCCTAAAACTACAGGCTAAAATCCTTAATGAATACAGATTCAAAATTCACAACAAAATGCTAGCAAACTAAATCCATCAGCACAACAAAAGGATCACACATCATGACCAAGTGGGATTTATCCCTGGGATGCAAAGACAGCTTAACATATGAAAGTCAATTAACATGATACACCACAGTAACAGAATAAAGAATAAAAATCACATGATCATCACAAATGCAGAGAAAGCATGTGACAAAATTCGACACCTTTTCATAATAAAAACACTCAACAAACTAGGAAAGGAAGAAAATTACCTCAACATAATAAAGGCCACATATGGAAAGCTGACAGTTAACATCATACTCAACAGAGAAAAACTGAAAGCTTTTCCTCTAAGATCAGGAACAAGGCAAGGATGACAACTTGTATATTCTACATAGTACTGGGAGTTCTAGCTAGAGCAATTAGGCAAAAAAAGAAATAAAAGGCATCCAATTGGAAAGAAAGTAATAAAAGTGTCCCTGTCTGCAGATGACATGATCTTTAGATAGAAAACTCCATAAAAAAAATGTTCAATACACTAATAACAAACTATCTGAAAAAAAGATTAGAAAAACAATTCCATTGACAACAGCACCAAAAAGAATAAAATATCTAAGAGTAAATTTAATTAAGGAGGTAAGAGATTTATATATAAAAACTACAAGACAGAAATGGAAGAATAATGTTCATGAAAGACTTACTGTTAACATGTGAATACTACCCAAAGCTATATACAGATTCAACAGAATCCCCATGAAAATCCTAATGGTATTTTTTTACAGAAATAGAAAAGATAATCCTAAAATTCCTATGGAACCACAAAAGACAAGGAATAGCCAAACAATCTTGAGAAAGAGTAGCAAAGCTGGAGACATCACATTTTCTGATCTTATACACTTTCTGATCTTATATTATAAAGTTACAATAATCAAAACATCATGGTACAGGCAAACAACAGCAGAACAGAACAAAGAGTCCAGAAATGAACCCACACATATACAGTCAACTGATCTTCTTTCTTTCTTTCCATGGAATCTTGCTCTGTCACCCAGGCTAGAGCACAGTGGTGCAATTACAGTTCACTATAGCCTCAATCTTCTGGGCTCAAGTGATCTACTCTGAAGCTTTATCACAAGAAAGTACATTTAATTATCTCAACACATGAGAGTACTCTGTACAACCCAGAGCTGTACTAGGGACACAACAACAATCAAGATAGACATGGGCCCTGTCATCACGAAGGTAACACAACAGGAGGACCAGGATTAAAAAAGGAAAATCAATATGGAGTGGTGGAAGAGTTCCAGACTGGAAGCAGAAGGACAGTCAGGGCTGCTGTGACAGATGACAGCCTCGGCTGGGATAGCGGCTGCTAGGCTGAGAAGACTGGAAAATTAAAAAGATTCAGAAGAAGTCAAATCAACAGGGGTTGGCCATTAGGTAAAAGTCAAAGATTATGTTACGGTTTCCACATTGGGAAAACAAAATGAGATGGTTTAGGGAGAGACAGGGTAAGTTCACTTGTGGGCATGTTGGGTTTATCTTGCTTGAAGGATATGAGAAGGCTCTATCTAGCAGACAGCTGGATGTATGGGTCTGAATTTTTAGAGATCTGTCCTGCAGACTATGACATAGAAGGTAGCCAGAAACCAAAAACCATGGAAGAAGGTATGGTTGCCCAGGGAAAACAGAACCTAGGACAGAAACTTGAAAGTCCAAGAGTCTGAAAGAGGCAGAAAAAGAGATCAGAGGAGAAAACTGGCAGAGTGTGGGTCACAGAACCAGATCTTTTCCTGTTAAGGCATTACTATAGACTGTTTTCCTAATTTTCTCTGGCTTCTTTGGGCATTTTTAGTATTACAAACTGAAAGACAGTCATATAAACAAAAATGCTGACAAACATAATATGGCCTTTCTATATACCAAAATCAATATGTGCTTACAGTATACACTAAAAAAAAAAGAATAACTATAAAGGAAGTTTAAAAATAAGTGATATCAGGTAATAACATGCTTTCATGACATAATACCATATTTTTAAACTCATAATAAAGAAACATAAGGTAAAACTATATATTATCTATATTTCTAAAATATAATACATTATCTTTGTATATACAATTTATAAAGTATTTTTATCATAATATGATTTAATTCTTACATAAAAGTCATAATGTAGGTTAAGAGGAATTTTAATCCCACTTCTGCCAATGAAGAAAATGATGCTCAGAGAGGTAAAGACTTTCCTAAAACATTAACCTAGAGACTGGCAGAGCTCTTTCAATTATGGCATGATGTTCTCATATAGTTCAATATTAGATGGGGGAAGGATTTCCCAGCCTATAAATTTCAAGTAAGTGTAAGGGGGTATGTATGTGAGAAAGTGAGGGTGAGAACAAGTGAGATACAGAGAAATGAACAAGGAATGAGAACTCCGTGGACCATCTTTACTTTCATGGGGCTGGGTATATAAAGATCCTTTCCCAGGGGATGACTCTAGACTAAGTACAGGAAGCAGTGAACTCACCTAATCTGCTACGTCTAATCTCCTCTGGTGAGACAGGCCGAAGCTTTCTTTCTGCTTTAATTTCTTCTAATATTCTTTCATGGAGGCTCCGTGGCCGTGGTGGGGTTGGTTTCAGTTTTCTGGCTGAGGCCTTGAAAATAAGCAAAATGGCTAGAGACTTGAGTAATTAAGTAATTTTTACTGAAGTCCAGTCATATAGTATAGTATTATAAATTATATTTCATTGATTGAAACACTGCTTAATAAAAGAGTATTTTCAAGTCATTAAATATTAAGATTCCTAAAGCAATAGGGAGATTATTGGATGTCAGAGTGATTTGGTTATACATACTCAAATTTTCTTTCATTGCTTATAGAAGGGGTCTCGCTCTGTTGCCCAGACTGGAGTGCAGTGGTGCAATTTCAGCTCACTGCAACTGCTGTCTCCTGGGTTCAAACGATTCTCATGCCTCAGCCTCCTAAGTAGCTGGGATTGCAGTCACATGCCACCACATCTGGATAATTTTTGTATTTTTAGTAGAGACGGGTTTCACCATATTGGTCAAGCTGGTCTCAAACTCCAGACCTCAAGTGATCCACCCTCCTCAGCCTCCCAAAGTGCTGGGATTACAGGCATGAGCCACTGCGCCTGGCCTACACCTCTGAACTTCTAAGCTCAAGGGGTCATTCTGGCACAGCCTCCCAAGTGTTTGGGATTCCAGGTGCATGCCACTGTGCCTGGCTTGCTCAACTAATTTTAAGCAGTTATAATTATGTTCCTTACATGCTAGTATGATAGGCAATCAATTGCAATATTACTACTGCAATATTACTATCACTATTGCTGTTTTGTGTGTGTGTGTGTGTGTGTAGTTTTTGAGACAGGGTTTTGCTCTGTTATTCAGGCTGGAGTGCAGTGGCACGATCATGGCTCACTGTGGTCTTGACCTGCTAGGCTCAAGTGATCCTTCCACCTCAGCCTCCTGAGTAGCTGGGACAACAGGTATGTGCCACTGCACCCAGCTAATTCTCTTTGTCCTTTCATTTCTTTGTAGAGACAGGGTCTCTACGTTGCCAGGCTGGTTTTGAATTCCTGGGCTCAAGCAATCCTCCCATCTTGGCCTCCTAAAGTGCTGGGATTACAGGTGTGAACACCCCACTTCACCATTTTAGTAACTTTTTTAGTAACTCACCATAATCTTCTTAGATTATTATCTTCATTCTATAATTGAGGAAATAAAGGCTCTGGGAGGCTGATTAACTCCCTTATAGACATATGGCTGCTAAATTATGGAGCCAGTATGCAAGTCCAGGTTCACATGGTCCATGTTCCTTCTATTCTACTATGACCTCCTGTCATAAAATCATTTCCTAGGTGGCCCTCTTTACCTTCTTTAAAAAAGATTGATAAATGTGATCATTAATTATGCTTTAGTGTATATAAACTGAGAAATGCTTTCTAGTTACTTTATGTACATTCATTTGAGAGACTTGTGAGCACTGGCTATTGAGCCAGGTAAAAAAGAAAAAACAAAGAACAGAAGAAACACAAACTAATGTTCAAACAGATTAGAATATTCTGAGTCTATGGTTGCTACAAAGAACTCTGTTAACAGAGGAACATGACAATTAACATAGAAGTGGATGTTCAGCAGGGTGGATTTATTATAAAATATGTCAATATGACAAATTAATCATGGAGAGGTAACTGCATCCTTAGTAAACTGGAAGGGCAATCCACTCTGGGACTAGCTAGTAACATGTTTAGCTGATATCTAGGAGTTATGTGGCCAGATTTTACACCACGACCCAGGTTGTTTTGAGTAAAAATATCCTAAGACAGCCTTGTATTAAATAATTTTAAGATTTTTCAGTGACTTAAGAATATAATTTACAAGTCCAGCTGTGGTGGCTCATGTCTGTAATCCCAACACTTCAGGAGGCCGAGGTGGGAGGACTGCTTGAGGCCAGAAGTTTGAGAACAGCATGAGCAACATGGTGAAACCATGTCTCTACAAAAATTTAAGAAGTTAGCCTGGGCATGGTGGTACACATCTGTGGTCCCAGCTACTTGGGAGGCTGAGGTGGGAAGATCACTTGAGTCCCAGGGGTCACTCCAGCCTGGGTGACACAGTAAGACTCTGTCTCAAAAATAAAAAGAATATAATTTACAGCTGGGCTTCATCTTTAGAGTAAAAAGCTCAGAGGAAAAACCACCTAGAAAAACTGAGTTCTAGAGATGTCACCTTAGAATACAATAATTCATTATGATATCTCCAATCTAGAGGACTATGTCAAATTACATACTGGATTTAAAGGAGGTCTGGATCTGATGAAGTCGAGGATGATTTCATGAGCACTCTTTTTTAACCGAGGGGGAATATCACCATTCACCTAAAAGGAGACAAAAAGTAGAAGATTCATGTGACTGTGTAAGATTATCATGAATTTCCTGGGTATAGCTGTCATCTCAAATATGCCACAAAATTAGTGAAGTGTAATTACCAAAGATTTATTTCAAATCAATAAAGTGAGGAGTAAATGGCTGAGTGATTCAGAGAAAAACCGTTAAACTGAAGAAAATCCAAGGTTACTTTAATTCTATTACTCTGGGAAATTTCAACAAAAAGTTTCTAAAATTATGAATGTAAATGGAATAAATAATACTTAAGCTTATTAAGTATTTTATAACTTAAAAAACTTTTCACCTCTTATTTTCCTCCTTGTAAAAAACCTAGGTAGGCTGGGCGCAGTGGCTCACACCTGTAATCCCAGCACATTGGGAGGCCCAGGCAGGCAGATCACCTGAGGTTGGGAGTTCGAGACCAGCCCGGCCAGCATGGTGAAACCCTGTCTCTACTAAAAATACAAAAATTAGCCAGGTATGGTGGCAGATGCCTATAATCCCAGCTACTTGGGAAATTAAGGCAGCAGAATTGCTTGAACCTGGGAGGTGGAGGTTGCAGTGAGCTGAGATGGCACCACTGCACTCCAAGCTGGGCAACAGAGTGTGAGACTCCATCTCAAAACAAAACAAAACAACTAGGTAATAGAAAAAAAAAAAAACGGAGACACAATTCACATTTTGTAAATAAGACTCAAATGCAGAGCAGAGGTATCTACCTATATCCACAGAACTTTTAAGTAGAAGAGCTATTGTGGAGGACCAGTCTGTCTCTTATTCTACTCTAACGTCCTCTCTTTTTAAAGCAGTGTGTTAAAAAAATTTTTTTCTGAAATATTTTTTTAAAATCCAGAAAACCACTAGAAGTAACAACTTAAATTCCCATCTGGCTACTCAGAAGCTACAGTCATGACCAGTTTGTCCTATTTGTTTCCCAGTCTTCTTTGAACAAAATAGAACCTCAGTGGCCACTTCCGGGCCCAGCCCCTTCCCCAGACATGGCCACCATATTGAGTTCAGAGTGTGTAGCAAACCTGCTGGGGCCCACTCAACATCCACTCTCCTCTTCCTCCCTGTGCTGCTCCTCCCTCTCCTCCCGCCCTGAATGAGGGCAGGATGGCCCAGAGCAAACTTCGGAAATAACTGCCGCTGCTTGAGCCAAGACAGACAGATGACTGCTGGTTTATGGAGGGTGACCGAGAAGCAGAACCAGTGGCCTACCGTGGTACCACCCACTACTTTCAAATTTTATATTATGTAGATTTAAAAAAACCTTATTGTATAAAACAACTTAATCAGAATTTTCTCTTACTCATTAGTCTACTCCTGAATAAAATAATATGTATCTTTCTGGCTAATTTTCACATGCTTTCTTTGTATCCTAAGAGCAGGAATGAGAATGGATTAACTGAAGCCAGGGCTCTATGTTCCATTCCCAAAACAAGCACATTAACTGTAGTCTCCTCAGCAGTCAGAAGCTGTATCCTAGGTCCCAACTACCGATGTGGGACAATGCTCCTGAGGGAAGCAGCAGGCCAGTATGGACCTAAGTCAGTACGGGTGGAATGCTTGGAACCAGAATGTTTCCGATTTTTAAATATTAACATTATACTTACCCAAAAATCTGAAATGCTCCAATGAGAATGTCTTTTGAGTATCACAATGGCACTCAAAAACTTTGTTGGAGCACTTCAGATGTTCAGTTTGTGATGCTAAACCCATAATAAGGAGAAGTGGCTGTGTGAAAACCATTCTGCTGCTGGGTCAGTGAAATTATTTTCCTGTAAGTAAACAAGCTCTCTGAAGTGAAATGAGAAATGATTCCTGGATGAACACAAATAGTAGATGCTTAAGTAAATAAGATCAGTTATAGAAACTTGGTATTATTTTTGAGCAACAATGCGATAAACAAACAAACAACTTTTTTGTACATTTAGCAGAGATGGGGGTTTCACCATGTTGGCCAGGTGGATCTTGAACTCCTGAGCTCAGGTAATCCACCCACCTCGGCCTCCCAAAGTGCTGGGATTTCAGGCATGAGCCACCATGCCCACCCAACAAAATATTTCTAATACATAAAATGATCCCCTTTGAAAAATTTAAAACATCCACCCTGTACTCAGTCTTGTTTTTGAAATAATTTTCTTTTTTTAGACACGCTCTTGTTCTATTGCCCAGGTTAGAGGGCAGTGGCATGACCACAGTTCACTGCAGTCGAGACCTCCCTGGCTCACGTGATCCCTCCACCTCAGCCTCCTGAGTAGCTGGGACTACCCCAGCTAGTTTTTAATTTTTTGTAGAGATGGGGGTCTGTGTTGCCTAGGCTGACCTTGAACATTCAGGCTCAAACAATCCCAGCACTTGGCCTCCCAGA
This sequence comes from Cacajao melanocephalus, assembly GCA_963573385.1. Taxonomy (NCBI): domain Eukaryota; kingdom Metazoa; phylum Chordata; class Mammalia; order Primates; family Pitheciidae; genus Cacajao; species Cacajao melanocephalus. The sequence continues at coordinate 9,699 of CAUYLG010008741.1, forward strand.
GTGTTGGCGTTTAGATGTGAGTGACTGCACTCTGCCCTTTTATTTATTTTTATGGAGATGGGGTCTCCCTAAGTTGTCCAGGATGCTCTCAACCTCCTGGGCTCAAGTAATCTTCCTGCCTTGGCCTCTTCCAAAGTGTTGGATTGCAGGCATGAGTCACTGTGCCTGACCTTTTATTTTTATCTTAAATAAAGCAGAACCATTAATGATGACATAAGACCACAACTAATAATCTACAAAACCAACTTATAGTTTAGTGATTGATATTGGGCCCCTAATGAAATTTCAAAAGGTGTGAGATAAGGGCCAAACATCCTTCTTTGCATGTTGATAACAAGTTGTTCTAATTTGATAAGGAGACCTATTATTTCTCTATTTAATGGTCTTGGCACCCTTGTCATAAATTGATTAAACATAGGTGTATGGGTTTGTTTTTGTACTCTGAATTCTGTTTTTCTATCCTACACTGTTTTAACTACTATAGCTCTGTTGTAAGTTGTAAAATGGGGATGTGTGAGTCCACCAACTTTTTCTTTTTCAAGATTGTTTTGATTATTTGGGATTTCTTGAGATTCCATAAGAATTTTAGAATCGATTTTTCTATTTCTGCCAAAAAAAAAAATGCCATTGGGATTCTGACAGAGAATAATGTTTGACCCTTACCTCACACCGTATATATAAATTAACTAAAAAAAAGAGATCAAAGACCTAATTATAAGAGTTAAAACTATTTATAAATATCTCAGATGAGAACATAAGGGAAGAGCTTCATGAACTGGATTTGGTAATGAATTCTTAGATATGACACCAAAATCACAAGCAACAGAAGGCAAAAATACATAAACTGTATTTCAGCAAAATTAAAACCTTTTGTGCATCAAAGAAAACTAACAAGGGAGTGAAAAGACAGTCTGCAGAATGGGAGAAAATGCTTGCAAATTATGTATCTATCAGTGGTCCACTATCCAGAATATATAAAGAACTGTTACAACTTAACAGCAAAAATACAAACAATCCAATTAAAAAATGAGTACAACACAGCCATAAAAAAAGAATGAAATCATGTCCTTTGCAGCAAGATGGATGGAGCTGAAGGCCATTATCCTA
>CAUYLG010008742.1:0-80439 GCA_963573385.1 Cacajao melanocephalus
TGGGCAATAGAACAAGAATCCCGTTCTCTCTCCCTCTTTCTCTTCCTCTTTCTTTCTCTCGTACATTCTTTTTTTTCTTTCTTTCACTCTCACTTTCTTTCCTCTCTTTTTCTTTCTTTCAAAAAAAAAAAAAAAAAAAAAAGAAGGAGGGGAAATACAAACAAGCACTGTGAACCAATTTAGTGTTGTTAAATCCACCGCAAGAGCCGAGCATGGGAGGGAGCATTTTATCGGCTCCCCGATGTTTGTCACTGAGAAGGCACCTGCTTGCTAACACGTCATGGAGAAAGTCACTTCGAGAGTATAACTGTTGGGTACGTAAGAGGTTTCCTTGTGCCTTATGGGCCATGGGAGGTGAGTTCCGAAGGAGCTGAGCATTGTCTTAGAAAGCACGGTTATTGCAGCCTCCTTTGCCATCCCATGACTTATTGAGGGACCAGAGGAGGACCCTCCACGCCAGGTTCTTCTTCTTCCATTTTCCAGTATCTGGTTAAACAGAAATGAAACTGTCAGTGATAAAGCTTAGGTGGGAAGTTAGCAGTTTGCACGATTTGGAATGTGTGATGTTTCGTTTTATGCATTAACTTGGCTAGGTGATAGTAGCTAGTTGTTTAATCAAACATGAATCAGCCAGCGGGGTTTTAACTGCCCAAGGTTGATCATTTTCCCACTGAGGGATCGTCGCCACTGAGTCTTTCTGGTAGGTCAGATTGAGAAAGGCAGATCCACATCCCAGGGAGATCCACAACCACACCTCTTGTGGGTGCTCCTCATTGGGGACCTACTGATTTTAAAAGCCAGGAAAAGAAGAGCGGCTGCACAGAGGTAAGCATTAAGATGCCGTGAAGGTGTTTTGTAGATGTGGTTAGCATCTATTCTCAGTTGACTGTAAATCAGAAAGACTGTTATCCTCAATAATGGGGCAAATCCTCACCCAATCAGTTGAAGGCCTTAACAGCAAAAACTGAGGTTTCTTGGAGAAGAAATTCCATCTCAAGACAACTGCATTAACTCCTGCCTGGGTTTCCAGCCTAAGTCTCACACTTGCCACCCCCACAATCACATGAGCCAATTCCTTAAAATACATTTCTTAATATATATTGGTTCTATTTCTCTGGAAAACCCTGACTGATACAGGATGCATTACGTTTTTTCCCCGTTTTAAATAGTTTTAAGGCAAGAACCTGAAAGCAAAGTGACTTAAACACAACATACTCACAGGCTCACACATACGATCTATGAGGTTGGAAGAAGAGGCTTCCGGGCCAGTGAGGGGCTGGAAAAATAGGAACATTTGTCTTTCTTTTTCTTTTTCACTTTATTTAGTGTGCAGAGAGGGGAGGTCAGTTTTTATCTATCCAATGGGAGATGAGATCCTTCTTCATCTCCCATTCACATGTCTTCTGTGCTGACTTTCACCACCACCCTGCGGCTCAAACCACACCTGACACAGTCTGGTAGTCCCCACAGTCTTCATTCCTCTGTCCAACATCATCGAGGTGGCCTGACCTGACTGATGCTTTCTGCCTCATTTTCACTGTCTTGGAGCTTCTTCATCCTGGGTTCCTGTGGCCCTGCTCCTTCTAGTTCTCACTGTGCATGTCTCTGCGTCTTCTCAGTCTCCACCTGTTCTCTCTCCACCTGCCTCATCAAAGGTTCTCTGAGTCTCTCTCACTGAACACACAGTTGCTGGGCAATTTCCTCACTTGGATGGTTTCAACCACCTCCTAAATCTATATGATTCCCAAATCTTTCTCTCCATCCTACAACTCTCCCTCCTCCTTTAAAACCATCAACTAACTATCCCCTGGACTCACCCACTTCAGACTCAAGGTATCCCCAAATGGACCCATCATTCCCACCCCCCTGTTCTTGATCTCAGTGGGTAGAATTTCCATCCACTAGCCAGCCAAGCTACTCTCCCTAATAATAACTCAGTCATTTCGTGTGCCTGATCTTAAGAGAAATATAAAGTCTTTTACTTCACTCAGGTGAATGGGATTGGATCACTTTGAAGCACAATCATTCCAAGTATGTGGTTTCTGTAATGGGAAAATTGGCTGCCCCTGGTCTTAGCCAACACCTGAAGTAAGTAACAAGCACACCTGAGTTTTTAATCAAAGTGTAAAAATAATAACCAAGAATAGTCAAGAGGCACAGTGAATGTGTTAGTGGTGCTTCTGATAAGTCTGTTGCACTAAGCAGTTGGACTCTGACTTAATCTATTTGAGCTGCTAAAATGAAATATCAAAAACTGGATGGCTTAAAAACAACATAAATGTATTTCTCACAGTCATGGAGCCCAAGATTAAGGGAAGTCCAAGATCAAGGAACTGGTAAATTTGGTATCTGGTGAGGTCCTAATGCCCAGTTTATAAATGGCCATTTTGGCGTGTCTTCACATGGCAGAAGGGGACAGGGAAGCTCTCTGGGTCTTTTTTTTCCAGGGCACTAATCCCATTCATGAAGATTCCACCCTCAGGATCTAAGCACCTCCCAAAGGCCTTGCCTCCTAATACCATCCTCTTGGAGGTGAGGATTTCAACTTAGGAATTTTGGGGTGACATGAACATTCAGGCGATAGCAGAACACATCCTTGTGAGTGAGTGAGAGGGACAAGATGTGGCTAAAGAGGCCAGCAGAAAATGGACCACAAGAGGACTCGAGGCCTTAGTAAGGATATCATCTTTGTCCTAAGTGTGATGAGAAACCATTGGAAGGTTCTGAGCTCCATTTGGAGTAAGATATGAGATGCGGCCAGAGTAGAGCTCATATTCCTTATTATGGTTCAGTTGGTCTGGGGTGGCCCTGGCACCAGTGGGATTGACAAGTTCCCCACATGATTCCAGCTGCTGCCTGGGGAGGACTTTCTGCACTAAACAAAATCCTCCAGAACCTGATACTCTGCTGTGACCCCCATGAGAAATGTTCATCTGGTCTCTGCCTCAACAGCCCCAGCAGCCGGGGGCCATGCACTCCTCGTTGGGACAGCCTGGTTCTTCTTTAGGCGGCTCTGATGGTCAGAAAAGTCTTGTCTATTTCAAGTACAAATCTTCTCCATTGGTTCTGTCCTCTGCCTAGGGTAAGCATTCCAGTTCCTTAAACAGCCCACACGTGAGCTGGATTCAGGGACCTTTGCTTCCTTCCTTTTTTTAAACAACAACAACAACAAAAAAACCTTTGTATCTTTCTTTTCTTTACTATGTAAGTTCACGGAAAAAGAAAATGCAGAAGACTGTAAGGGGAAGGGCAAATGACATCTCATCTGCCATGCCCCCGATCCCTCATTCTCCTTCCTGAACCAACTGTGTTCCTACTTTCTTGTGTATCTTTTCAAAGGAACTCTATGCATTTGCAAAGTCTACAGATGTTTTTTGGACAAAAAGAGTAAACACACTATTCTGTAGCTTGCTTTTTAAAAACACAACTAATAAAATTTGGAAATTATTCTGCATCGGTGTATAAGACTCCACCTGCTTATTTTAAAAGCTCCATAGTGTACCATTGTTTATTAAACCAGTCCCATGTTGAAGGGCATTAGGTAGTTTCCAATCTTTTGCTCCTACAAACCAGGCAGTTATAAATCTCCTACATCATATGTACTTCTTTGTATAGCTTATCTGTGTGATAAATTTGGAGCAATGCAGTTGCTAGGTTGAAGGATATGTGTGTTTAAAATTTTAATGCATGTTGCCAAATTACCATCCAATGAGGCAGTACCAATTTGTTCTCCTCCAGCAAGATATGAGTGCTACTGCTCTCTCACAGCTCTTAGATGTGCCAGTGTGTAATGCCCCGCTAGAATTGTTTTGTCCTGAACTGAACCCACTATTTCTGTGACACAATGACTTTGGCAAATGTGGGCCACTTCTGCTTCTATTCCAGTCACTTCTCACGAAAATCTCAACCCTAAATCTGCCATTGTGATCACCACCACATCACCACACATAGTCATCACGCTCTGTTCTGAAGCTCAGCTGCTGAACCCATTTTCTCCCATTTTATACCTGGGATATTGGATTTCTGTACACAAGTTGCAGAAGCTTTCATCCATCTATGAATTAATTTCTTTTTGCTGCTCTAACAAATCGCCACAAGTTTTGGGCCTTAAAATAGCACATATTTATCATCTTACAGTTCTATTGTTCAGAAGTCCAAAATGAGTCTCACTGGGCAAAAACCAAGGTGTTGCATGGCTGCATTTTTTCTGGAGGCTTCAGAAGAGAATCCCTTCCCTTGCCTCTTCCAGCTTCCAGAGGCCATCTGCATTCCTTGGCTCCCAGCTCCTTACCTCTCAAAGCCAGCAGCACAGCGTCTGCAAATCTCTCTCTGATTCTGAGCTGTGCTTCCATCTTCTTAGCTCCCCCTCTCACTCTCCTGCCTCTCTCTACCATCCTTTAAGGACCCTGCAATTACATTATCCACCTTGATAATGCAGGATAGTATCCCTAACTTAAGCTCCTTCACTTAATTATAGCTGCAAAGTCCCATTGCCATGTAAGGTAACGTGTTCACAGATTCTGGTGAGTGGGGCACGGACATCTTGAGGGAGCCATTATTCTGCCAGCCACGATCTTCATTAAACATTGCCTTGTTAAGGCTAATTGCTTCAAATGATGCTTGAACATAAGTGGGTTTTCAGTGAAGGTCTGTGTATCTTCCCTTCTACAGGAGTTTTAAAAGTACCAACAAGTGAGTAATGCTAAAAGTGGAATTCCCTGGGGTTAAAAAGTTATAAGAACAAGTAACAGGTGGACATGGCTTTGCAGTTCATAAAGAACATTTACATTCCTTATCTGGATATAATCTCCATGATCAGGTGAGGAAACTGAGGCTTATGGGGTTTGGGCCATGGCCAAAGTTGCACGGTAGGTTAGTGGCAGCGTGGTTCTTCCAGCTCTGAAGCCATCACCCTCGCCACTGCACCAGTTGCGTGAAAGTCATGCTGCCAGCCCGCAGGGAATCCCCAGGAAAAGTCCCTGAGAACTCTTTTCCTTTTTGGGTTTCCAGAGCTATCCTAAGGCACTAATTTGGGTTGGAGTTAGGGCTCGCCTTTAACAGTTGATAGAACTTGTTTTCAAGCTTAACTCAGAATTCACGGCAGCCTGATCAGCTAAGCTGGGCAGGCAGACATATAGATGTCTCTATATATCCCTGATGGCCCTGGGAAGACATGGGTCCAGAGACACTGGGGCCATGACCAAGGTCACAGAGGTAGCAACCAGAGTCTCAAACCCATAGGGTTCCTCTCACGGACCATGCCGCCTCATGCTGCCCTGGAAGGGCTAGAAGTTCTGAAAACTCAACACCGCCCTCACCTCAGAGAAACTAGAGGCTAAGCAGTGAACTAGCACAAATGCTGCCTGTTGTGTGCCAGCACCTTCCAGAATCACTCACTTAATCTAAGGGTTCAGCTACTGTTGTCAGCAGTTTGCTGATGAAGGTTAAGGTCAAGATGATGGCAAGCAAGGGACTCCATTCTAGGTCATTCTGCTTCCAAAGCTCATAGCTTTACACTCACCCATGCTGAAGTTGCTTCTAAGCATGAGCCCATGTTAAAAACAAAACTAGCACCTGCTATGTGATAGTACAGGGTTAGGAGCCCCAGGTGTCCTGGGTAGGTTTGCAGATGGTTAGATTAAAGTGCAGGCAGCTGGTGGGAAATGCAGGGAGGCAAAGTGTAGGAAAACAGTCTCTTGGATAATGTCCTATGACCTGCAGCCCCAGAAGCAGTTGCCAGAACTCTTCCCCCCACCAAGAGGAGAGAGAAGAAGTGCAGCCTAGTGACATTGGAGTTGGGGAGAAACAATGGAGCCAATTAACCAGGTAAAGTCATGAAGCACATAACTAGCTGGAGGCTTGTGCAGAACTTCTCATGGCTTGCTTTGATGATCATTTGTCTGAGTTGCATTTCATTTCGATTTTTCCTTCAATTTAGATCCCATCTGCTGCTCTGTGTGCCTGAGCCCACCGCTAGAGACACAGGCATGCAATTATCCAGCTCCTACGCATTTTCTTCTTCTCTTCCCTTTCTCTTTAGGTTTAATTTCTCTGAAAGGCTCTGCGTTGAGCTTGCTTTTAAACCTGCAATTATGAGGAGATGCCTAATGAGACCAGGAGGAGACTTCTATACTAAACAGCTATTTTTAAAAAATGGGATTAACAGGGGAAAATGTCAGATGGGGACCTCCATGTTTCCACAATGCATGACAGGGTATCCAGCATTCCAGATAAGCATGCTGTCCTTAGCACACGTCTGGTGGGCTTCATTCCTGGGGTCCCTGGGCTACCTGATCTTGCTGAGATTTGTGACTAGATTTCATCTGGCTGGGGGCCCTCTGGCTGGTGCTCCTAAACCTGGAATGCCTCCTGGTCGTGATCAACAGAAAAGTGCTCCTGGAAAGGTCACAGAATTTGGAGGCAGAGCTCTGACCCCAACCACTCTACGGCAGCATTTCCAAGAGAGGTTTGTTTTTCTCCCCAAGCACATTATGGGTAATGACTTGGATTGGGGAAATTGCAAACAGCATGTGTCATAATGAATATTTTGACTTGGAACACAGCATTCTCTGTGAATTCTAATGTCTGCAGAAACTTAGGGGGTGACGGAAAAATCTATCATGAAAGTATCATTCCCACAGTGTAGCTATTAATGGGAATTCAATTAAAGAAACATTCACTTAGTGCCTGCTGTGTACCTAGCACCGTGCTGAGCACTTAGGATATGAGGAGGAGGATGGGGGTGGGCGAAGGGACAGACTTGGTACGTAAGCATGTGAGTAAACTCAGGTGCTTCTGCACAGGACAGTGCAGACGTAGAACAATGACCGATGTGGTAGAAGCAGATTGGAACTCAGGACCTAGTGTTTCCAAGATGAATCAGCAAACACCCCAATCCAGTGGCTCGTTGCTAATCAGTCTGCCTCCATTAATTACAATTCCCAGGGATCACTGTCTTCTTGGCGGAAGCAAACCCCAAAAGTGCAACTGCTCTAAGCTAATAACTATGATCCCCGACTTCTGGCAAGGCAAAACCAAGAAGGTGAGGGCATGTGGGGAGAAGGACGGGGTGGGAGAGAGGACAGAGAGAATCAATATATAAGTAAACACAGTGGCGTCTGCACAGAACTGAGGATAAAAGTATTTGCATTTTATGGGGCTTCTGTATGTGTTTTGCATTTGACCCTCACAAACAACCAAAGTAGCTATTCCTGTTTCATTTATACAGTTGAGAAAACTGATATTCAGAGAGGGGAAGTAAATTGTCAAGGTTCACATAGCCAGCAAACCTCCGAACCAGGGCGGAACCAGGTTTTCTGTCTGTAGCCTAGCAGACTGCATGCTCCAGCGGGCAGCTCCGAGCTTCCTCCATGGTTCCCACAGTGTCCTTCCCCATCCTGTCTGCCCAGGGCTCTTCCTCTTTCCTGGGGAGAGCTCACCACAAGTCAGTGTCATCTCACGTGTTGAGGAGGTGAGTGCCCCTCTCTTCTACCCATCAGACATGACAGTACTTATTTATTATCTGAAAACTGATTTCACTCCCATCCCTTCGTTGTTAATAACTTAAGACACGACACAAAATGCCCTCCAGCTGCTGAATGAGTGCAAGAAGGCCAGGTGAATTGGAGGAAATAATGTCCTACTCATATACCTCCTTAAATTTCTATGCTAGTCACTGAAGTTTTATGGAGTTAATTTAAAATGTATGCCCTGCATTCATTCAAAAGGCTTGACATAGCAAGTTTGGATGCATGACAAATTGGTATAGATGAAATAGAATAGATATCACCTAAAAGCAAGGGGTCCATGAGCTGATTTCTATCATCTAAAGCTAAGCATTTTGGAAACCAAGGGAAATTTTGAAATGTCATCTTCCAATGAAAGAAGAAATGCAAACTCATGTCTTGGAATAGGGACTAAACTCAAGCCTGGACTCATCGCAAGGGTCTGGATAAAACCTGGTCTATAACCCAGGGGACCACAGCTTGGAGTGCACAGACACCCCTTGTATCCCATTCCCCACCGGGTGCCTCACTTCTCCACAGACAGCCACACTGCAGGAGGGAGTTTCTCACCTGAGGCCTTGGTGACACCAATGCCACAAGAGAAAGCAGAGCCTAGAGCAAAACAGGAAGCTGGGTCCAAGTGGGTGACCCAAGGAGGAGACACAAGCATATGGTAGCCCTAGGAGTTGAGAGGCAGGGACCTGGGGGTGGGAGCTGTCGGTGAGGAGGGCATGCGGGCGAGGTAGAAGGGCCAAGCTGTGGGACGCATTTGATTTCATGGACCACTGCAGAGATGTGATGGGCAGGGAGCTAAACTGAAACTCAGAGGTGCCTTTCTGTTAAGACTGGGCAACAGAATCCCTGGTGATCGAGTCAGAGTGAAGACAGATTTTGGAGAACACAGACACTGTCCCGCTAGGTCTAGCTGCACTCACCCCACTTATGTGTGGGCTGAGTCCTAAGGCCATTGATCCAGGCCAAAGCTCTGTGCAGCTTTGCCCCTTGGGGCTTGAGGCCACTGGTTGCCATCTCAGATAGCCACTGAAGGGCAGGATAAGCATGGGAGACAGGGATGGGAAGTCTGCGTGCTTCTGCCCCAAGCCTCAGGGCACACTCAGCTTGGCCCCTGAGCTCACCTGAGACTAAGTTCTGGCCCCCAACCCAGCCACCCATCCTTAGTTTTAGATGTAACCAACCAAAAAAAGAATGGGTGACTCAAGTATCTTGAGCCGGACACTCTCCCCGACCTCTTCCCTCCCTCTATCCACGGCTCAGGACCTCTTCTGAGGCTGCACTGAGAATGGCTCAGTGCCATAGGACTCAAACCTGGCCACATACTGGAGCTGTCTGGGTTGCTCATTCACGGTGCAGGTGCTAGGCCCCTCTGCAGAGCTGCTGATTCCATAGGGTCAGGCCTGGTGCCAGCAGGCATCTTTTGAGTGAGCAATCCCGGTGATTCCGATACATGGTCGGCTTGGGCAACCATGGACCCAAGGGCTAATGTGCAGTTTCACCACCTACCAGCTGGTGGTGTTGACAGGAGCCTGTACTCTTTGCTCAGCCACATTTTTCCCGTTTATAAAAGTGCCCTGGATGATGTGAGGTTGAGCTGCCTCTAACCACTTGCGTGTCCCCAGGGTGGCCTCACTGGTGCCTGTGGTCCCCCTTTCTTCACGTTCCCATGGGAGCTGGTCTGAGGGGAGGAGAGGGCAGAAGCCCAGGCTTGGCGGGGCACCAGCATGTCCCTCACCTCCTGGAGACCTCAGCCAGGTCCTTTCCCTTCTCTGGGCCTCGGTTCAGGGTAAACCTGTGGGGAGTTCAGCAGGTAACCACCCCTTGTCTTTCTTTTCCTGGGGTATTCTTTCTGGGCAGAGAGCAAAGCACCCTGAAGCAAAGCCCAGAGCCCTGAGTGGAAGTTCACCCTTGTAGCAGTGTGATCTCAGAGGACAGCTTGGAGTTTTGCCCTGCCAACAGCAGCAGCTGACTGGAACTGTGTGAGCTGGAAAGGGGGTTTTGCTCTGTGTCCTGCCCAACCAGGAGACCTAGAAGCCTGGGCACAAGGGCGTGCCCACTCCTGGCTCTGCCCATCCATCCTTCCTCTAGTGCCTCAGTTAGGGCCCATAAGAGCTGAGCACTCTACTCTGGGGAACCCAAAGAAAAATTTCCCTTGAGCTCTCTCTCTGTAGAGCTGTCAGGAGGAGGAGAGAAGCTAAACCAGGCCCCCTACCACCTCACCCGTGAAACCTTGAGGTGGCTCCTTCCCATCTTGACTTTGCATCCATTCACCAGCTCTGCCTGCACTCAGAGCCCTCCCTGTCCTCCCCATCCTCCCTACCTCGTGCTACAAGCCTCCTTCCCACCTTCATGTGGGTGAGGGGCTAGTCTCAGAATTAACTGAAATAAATGATTAAAAATTTCACACTAGGTATAAATCACTCATTAAACTAGGGGTTCTAGAATTGGGTTCCATAGACATAATTCAATCTATGAAGTCGGATGGAAAATAATGTCTTCATTCTCATTAACTTCTAATTAAAATTTAGTATTACTTTCCATTACAAATGAGGAATAGACTATATGGATGTCAGATGGCCTGTGACTTCGTCACCAACAGGAAGCATATGCATCTTCATATCACTTTACAATTGTTGCAGGCATTTGAAATATGTTTCAGCTCATGTTTTGGAATGATGGTGATTTTGAGACTGCCATTAGATCTTGTCATTTAATGTGCTAACAAAGCACAGATATTATTATATTGCAAATGAAATATTTTAAAATATGGTGATAGCTATATTTTAATATAATTGGCTTCCTTTGAAATCTTATGTATTTTACCTCCTTCTTTGAAACATGTTATTTGGAGAAGTCCATAGGTTTCACAGGCTGGCAACAGGCTCTCATAAAGGGTTAAAGACCCCTGCTCTAAAGGAAGATGGGTTCGCATAGATGAATTTCATTTTATTGGGAGAATTTGAGGCAGTGTGAAAAAGCGAAGAATTTTTGTAATGAGGAGAAGCTAATTCTGCAAATTTGTTGAGGTTTCCAGGAGCTAGAAGGAATCTTAGAGAGAAACAGCTTTCCTTGTTGTTAAATCAACTTTTTTACTGCCATAATTTATATACAATAAAATTCACCCGTTTAAAGTATTGCAATCCTATGAGCTTTAACAAAATGCTTGCATAACCACTAGTACAATTAAAGTACACAAGATTCCCATCACCCCCAAAATATCAGTTTTGTGCCTCTTTACAATCTCTACCATCCCACACATAAGTAACCATTGATGTATTTTTTGTTACTGTAGATTAGTTTCATCTTTCTTTTTTTTATAAACATTTTATATAAATAGAATAAAACAGAATATACCCCAATTGTTTGATGGACATTTGGGTTGTTTTCAGCTTTGTTTTTTACAAATCTACTGTGAACATTCTTTCTGCAGACACATTTTCATTTCTTCTGGAACAAAACCTAGGGGTAGAGGTATTGGGTATTACAGTAAGTTGATGTTTACCTTTAAGGGAAACAGCTTTCCTTGTTGTTAAATCAACTTTATTCTGCCATAATTTATATACAATAAAATGTGCCCATTTAAAATGTTGGGACCCTATGAGCTCTAATAAATGTATATACTTGCATAACTACCAGTACAATTAAAATACACATTTGTTTATTAGAAATAAAGCTACTGTGAACATTCTTTCACATGATATAAAATGATGGTATAATTTTATATTCCCAACAATAATGTGTGGCAGCTTCAGTTGTTCCACGTTCTTTTCGGCACTTGGAATTGTCGATCTTTACTTTTAGTCATTTCAATGGATATGTACTGGTATCTCATTGCGGTTTTAATTGCACTTTCCTGATGGCTAATCATGGTGAGACCTTTTCATGTGCTTTTGGCCACTGGCATATCTTCTTTTGGAAGTGTCAGTCTAAACCTTTTCCCCATTTTTAATGGGTTATTTGTCTTATGTATTCTGGATACCATTCTTTGGACAGACATATAAATTGCAAATATTTTCCCCATTCTGTAGCTTGTCTTTTCATTTTTAAAATGATGTTTCAAGAGCAGAAGTTTTTTATTTTGATGAGGTCCAAGTCATCAATTTTTAATTATACAGTTGTGCTTTTTGCATTCTATCAAAGACACCTTTGCATGTCTCAAAGTTGCAAAGATTTTCTCCTATGTTTTCTTCTGGAAGTTTTATATTATCCATCTTTACATGTGGGTCTTGAGACATTTCAAGTTAAGCTCAGCACATAGGGTAAGAGATGGGTGGAGGTGTGTTTATTTATTTTGTATGTAGCTATTCCAGCACCACACGATGAAAAACTATGCTTTTCCCCCACTGACTTATCCTAGCAGCTTTGTTGGAGGCAATTGATTATCTATGGGTCGGTCTATTTCTGGACTCTATTCTATTGGTTTCTGCGTCGAATCTTACACCCAGCTTTATTTTTAAAGTTGAGAAAATTATAGATAAGAGAGTGAAGAGCCTTGTATCAGGCCAAATGAAATAAGTTAGAAGCCAAGATGGAATGAGACTCCGTAAATACCCATCTTAAACTCTTGTTGAAAGTCAGCAAAGAGAGAGTAGTAAGTCACAGTGTGGATATTGATGCTGGGACAGTGGTTCCCTGGGTGCCCCCCAGCTTGCCTGCGGGGTCTCTGCAGAAGGAAGAGGCCCGTGGGAGCAAGAGAGATGGAGCTGGCCTTTCTGGGAGCAGCTGTGTGACCTTGCATAGGTTGCGCCATCCCTAGAGGTTCCTCAACTGTAAAATGGGATAAGAATAACACTCACCGCATAGGAGTATTGAGAGGTTACATGAGTTGGTGCTTTTGGAGTATTTAGTGCAGGTAAATATCTGGGACCAGGTAGGAGTTCAGAGTAGGTAGCCACTCACAGCTTTAGTCAGCATAGGATCTTCCCCTGGAGCTGATACTAGAGATGCTCCCATGGTGGGGAGAGTGGCCCCCACAGACTGAAGCATCCTATTCCCATTCCCAGGCACAGCAGCTTTCCTGCTTCCTTTTTTCTGCTGGGGGCTGGGCTGACCTACAAGGAAACTCACAACTCCCCTGAAGACAGCCAAACTCAGCATTGGAGAGCAAGAAGAGGTCTGTCTGCTCTGAACAGTGGCCTGGACCCCCCCCAAGAGAATGTTTGTGGTGCCCGTGCCAACTCCTTCACTTCCCAGGAGTGTAGCCCCATATACAATGTCCATTCTCTATGGGCCTAGTGAAGTTAGAACCAGCTGCATCAGTCCCGGGTGGGTGCTGGGCCATCAAACACCACAGGATGCCCGGCTGCATCACGTCTGGATCTTCTTGCTCAAATACCTGGCCCCAGTGTCAGGCTTGAGACTGCTGTGCAAATTCACTCAAAAATGGATCAAGCTGCAGTGCCGCAAGCACCATGGGTGTGAGCAAGTGTGGGAAGTAAAAAAGTTCCTCTTTAAAGTGTCCTTTCTTGTTAAAGAATAAATCATAATATGCTAATAACTATTTTGTTAAGTCCTATCCTATGTAGCTATTAGACATGCCATGCTTACAGGCACATAGTACATTCTATGTCCTTGTACTTTAACCAAGATATCCGTGCTGGACGTGCTCACAGCTCTGCAGTGCTTTTACCTGTTTAGAAAAGTTTTAAGTTGTTAGCCAATCGGGTTTTAGTTTAGATTGTGTGGTCTGGTTCCAGCAACAGAGATCAGACACAGCAGTAAGGACGACCCCAAATGCGTAAGAGATAAGTATGTCTGCTTTCCTTTGTTCATTGTCCTCTCGTGGCAAGATGTCTAGCTAGGGTACCCTTCCTGCAGTCCAGGAAGTAAAAATTGCATTGCTGAAAGATCTTTTGTTTCAGTGCTAATTTTTCGTTGTGGCACCGAGCAACTGTTTTCAACAAGTTTAAGAAGCCCCGGCCCAGTTCCCTCATCCACAATCTCTCCCATGCCTGCCTTTATGCCCCCTCTATAGAGACAGAGTGCTATCTAAGAACACAGCACTAAGGCTGAGTGGCAATGTTGACTGTGCGGCTAACTTTGTGTCAAGTGCTGTTCTGAGTGCCTGAAACATGATGACTCAGTAGTGCTGCTAGCCAGTGTTATCCACAAGGAAACTGAGGCATAGAGAGGTTAAGTCACTCATTCTAGGTGGTACAGTCAGCAAGCGGCCATGCTGGTAATTTGGTCACGTGTGCTCTGGCTCTCAGTTGCTGGATGTTAATTTTATGTTAATTCTTTGGTTGAGCAGGAAGCAGCAGCTGAGGCCTGGGGTATCCCTGTCTCATGAGAGCCGCTGTGATGTGGACCAGGCATCTGGCATCTGCAGATGTGAGGCACCTGCCATGTGCTTTATGTGCTGATTTAATCCTCACAAGACCTTGAGGAATACAAAGACCTTCTCCCCATTTGAAGGGGAGGAAATGATACCACAGAAAGGGGCAGAAAGAGGCAAATCTGATATTGGAACCAGAAAATAGTAGAGAGTTTAGAAAGAAGGGAGTGACTTGCCTAAGCTCCTAGGTCTTGTGAGTTGTAGTATCTGGTGTCAGGAAGTCAGATCCTTCTTGGCGTCAGTCTCCCCAACCGCAAGAGAGGCCTTTGCTGAATCTTCGGGAAGCATCTTCATGGATTTGGTAAAAATAGGACTTTAGTATCAGTCACACCTGGGTTCAAATCTCTACGCCCCCTTACTGTGTGATCCTGGGCAAGTCATTTAACCTCTCTGCACTTGAGAAGCCCCACTTCTGGAGCTCTTCAATGAGAAACTGTAGCCAAGATCCCTAGCAACATGCCAAGCACACAGCAGGAAACCAAGAAGCCTGGTCCTCCTCCTCCTAGGCCCCTCCTACTCTGTTTCTGAGATCCAAGAAGTTACTTAGTCATCTAAAAAAGCCTGAGGAACTGGGCCAAAGTGGCAAAAATTACAAGGTATTTGAGAGGGTGGGGCGCACGCATCCCCCTGGTCAAGGTGTTTGGGAAGAGGAGGGCTGCTGTGGTTTTGGGCAAGTTAAGAGATGTCCCCCAAAGGATGAATACCTACTACTCAGAAGGCTGCGGGGGGCCAGGAGCACCTGGGGCAGTGGACATGGGAGAGAAAAGGGTACGATATTGGAAGACAGGAAAGAGAAGAAATAGAAACTTTGGTGTCACCATGAAATTATGGGAAACTAACATTTCTGGCAATTAACCCGTACCTAAAAATGTGTTTACATCGGGTCATCAAAAGTGTGCATGAGATTTTATAGCAGGAGGCTTTATTAGACAGAATCACAATATATACTTTCCCCCCGTATTAACCATCAATTCTATCATAAAAATATATTACAACATTTGATATGTATTCACGAAACACAAACCATTGTAAACAGAGCAGGGAGCATTGGCCTTGGATTCAAAATTCTTGAGTCCCATTTCAACAGAAAACAGCTGTTGGCAAGTGGATTACACAGAAGGTAATATTGCCATAGTGGGAGGGCTTCTGGTAATATTAAAAAAATAATAAATGGAGCCATACTTACGTTTAATAGATTAGAAGAAGGTAAACGTAAAACTGCAATGTTAACACACGTGAGAGGATGCTAAACTCTTGCTTCATTTGTTTCTGCTCCGTGTGCAGCTATTTGTGTTCATGGATGTTCAGCCATATGCATATAGTCACGGGCACACAGTCTCACCAGAGCGCAGGGTTATGGGCACATTCATTGCAACACAAACACACAGATGTTCCACTCATTTTCCTAAGGATCTGACATTAAGGGATTGCAACATTGTACAGAAGCCAATCATTTGCAGGTCACTTTGTCCCCAGGAATGAAATATCTTTTATTTTTCTAAATCCTGGTTTCCAAAAGTATTCTTGAAGTGTGCAAATATAAAGTGCATTTCCATATGGAATGCTAAACCAGCTGGCACATACCTTAGGTTTCCTTAATGTGGACTCCCTTCTATCATCTTTCAGCCACTCTCTGGATCCCCCAAGCTATGGTTGGTGTGAGTTCCCCCACTGCACTTTGCACACATGTGAAAAAAATGGAATCTATGAACATTCAAAAAACGTAAAGAATTGGAGTTCAGTGCTCTCATTACTAGGCACCTCCAGGAGCACTGAGGATACCATTTAGCCAACGGTCTTCTCCCTAAAGGGAAGAGATGGTTCTCCCATTGGACACTGGGCAGAGTGAAGCCTCTGTGTGGGGAAATGGGCGTGTGCCATGAAGAAAGATGGATGGGAGTTGTCTACTGGCATCCACTACACACAACATACCAAGGCAGAAGGAGAGATCTATGCATTCTTAGGAGTTTCCTCAGCAAACACCAGCATGAATAATGCACATCCAGATGGCAGGATTTGATTCTTCTCCCAGATAAGCCTGAGAAAATTAAGTCTGGCCTATTCCAGTGTCTAAAAAAACCACCCCAGGTGGTAATGGGGGCCAGGCAAGGCACCTTTTTGATTTGTTGCCGGACTTCCAAGGCTGTTTGTGATCCAGAGTTAGCCACTTTGCCGTGGGGAAATCCTGATGGGGCTGGCGGCACACCAGACTCCACAAGTGTCTCTGCACTCCAGAAAAGGTTGTATTTACATGTTTGTTGTAAAACAGGAGTGTTGAGGTTTGGAACAATTTCAGTTTACAAGGGAACTTGACATTCGAAGGTTGTTAGAGCAGGGGGTTTGGTTACTATTAATAACTCAAGCAAAGATTTAGTAATACATGAGTTGAGAGCAATGCAATGTCAGGCTGAGTCTTTGGGTGCAGGTTGTTTAGTATTTTAGCCAATGCATGAGCAATCACTATGGTCTAGTTCTTAGGAAACTGACCATCTTGGGTCATCCAATCAATTGAGTGTCAATATGATGACATCCAATGCTCCCCCAACACCAAACCCAATCCCTGAGGATTGTCCTGGGTATGACTGAAGCCTTGAGCCTTGATGGTGATATTCTAAGTCTCACAGTTCAGAGTAGACTTCCTGTCTCCACATACAGACTTTAGGCTCTTGAAAGCATCAAATCATGGACTTTGGCTTCTATTAAAGATGTGCAACAATTCTTCCATGCCAGGGAATGAGTACAACACTGACATGCTGAGCATGCATGAGAGGACACAGGAAATGCCACACACTGGTGTTCCTAAGAGCACACGCACGCCCCAAGGGGTACGCATCCTCTTTTGAGTCAAAAATCCAAATTACTTTAAAAGTCCTTAAATATAAATATACGTGATGAACCAGAAGACTGCTAAGACTGATTAGACTCATAAAATTTGACCTTTAAATGCTAGATGCTATTTACATGACACACTGTACGGGCAAACTGTGCAACACCCGGAGATAGGTGTGGGAGTGAAGGAAGGGTGACTGAATTGCCGAGTAGCATGAGGACAGCTTTTGCCAAGTGCTTGTTTCTGCTGCATGGATTTTTCCATTTGTCCCAGGGGTATGTGGCAGTGCCCATTGGGATGCTGCATTGATATTAAACGTGTGGCAAACATAAACATTTGCTCCCCTCAGGATATTGTCAGATGTGCCCTGGCTGATGTGGTTGGTTTCTTGAGAGTGAATTATGCTTCCCTCCCCACACTGTGTAATGAAGATGACCCTCAGAATGAATGAGATTTGTCTTCCTTCCTTCCTTCCTTCTTCCTTCTTCCTTCCTCCTTCCTCCTTCCTTCCTTCTTCCTTTCTTCCTTCATCCCTCCCTCCTTCCTCCCTTCTTCCCCTCCCTCCTTCCTTCCTCTTTCCTTCCTTCCCTTTTCCTCCTTCTTTCCTTTGTTTTTCCCTCTTTCTTCCTTTTTTCCCATTCTTCCTTCTCGCCTTCCTTCTTTTCTGTCTTGCTTTTCTTCTTCTTTCTCTTCTTTCTTCCCTCCCTTTTTTGGTAGCTAAGAATAGAGGATTTTCTCCATATCCTCTTTTCTAAAAGAGACCTAATTCTGATACTTCCAACTTCAAGACTTCTATTACCTCCCACTGGCCACAGATCATCATCATGTTCAGCCCATCTCAGGAGGCACTTGCCCTCCCTCTCAGCCCTCACCTGACACCGTCCTCAGACCCACACTGAGCGCTGTCCCCACTGGACCCCTCACCAGGCAGGCTCCCATCTCTTCTGTGTCTTGCCACATGCTCTTCCCTACTGTAAGTTCTGACCCAATGCCACTGCCTCTGAGAAGCCTTCTAGAACCCTCCTTTCCCACCAGCCACATTCTCCAACCCTTCCCCTGGACCCCACAGCACTGAGCACACACTTCCGGGGCAGCCCTGCTTCCTATACTGCAGAGGAATGACTTGTCTCCCCCAGAGCCTGACACAGCAGAGGGCCTGGCACACAGTAGGTGTTCAGTAAATGTCTGGAGAGTGACAGGCAAGTCTGTTCACAGCTCTGGGCCAGAGCCTGCAGCTGCCATGTGCCACCCACCCGGTGGCTCCAGGACTCCACTCCTCCGGACCCCTGACAGATCGCTGCTTTTGCACAGTGATGTCTCAGCCAGGCTGAGTGAAACCACCGTGTGTTCTAGCCGCTTCTTTCTCCTGATGCAGACTCCCTAGGAAGTTGCACAATGGTGTTCCTTGAGACCTCTGATTCCTCCTTTCAACTTCCAAAAGTGTCCAGCTCCTGCTCTTTCACTCCATGTTTGTGGAAGGAGGTGCAAGGAGGCAGGAGCAAGCCTGAAGTTCCTGCCACCTTCCTTTGACCAGGCCAGTCTTAGGCCACAGCAGAGCAAAGGCAGCTGGCCTGGGGTTGGACTAACTTTTTGGGGGCTAATAGGCCATTGGTCTGGAAGACAATGGGAGCCAGCTGGGAAGGTGGGAAACTTGCAAACCACACTGCTCTCAGACTACTTTCTCCCCTGAATCTGTAAGAGTGAACTGTAGAGGCCAAGCTCCACCTAGCCTCTCCCCAAATCCATCTCAGCCCAGGTCCCAGAGCCAATACCAGGACCCTCTAAGTCAGTCCTCCTGGCTGCAAGGCACAAAGAAGTCCACTTTGGTGCCAGGGAAAATGCTGTGTCCTACTGATGCTCCTGGGGGCTGCTGGCCCAGAGTTGTGGGGAAATCCAGGTTGACAATGAGCCTCATACACCAAAACAATTGCATAGATTCCCTGTCGGCACAAAGGGCTTGTGAGCCCTATGTTCTGGGCACAGAAGTTGCTGCAATGCATTGTTCCTCAGAATTCCCCTAGAAACGCATACAGAGTAAAAGAAGTTTAGAGAAGTCCTTCCCAAGCAAGTGGGAGCCGTATGATGGGAGAGGTCCCAAGGCCTGGTTGGTGGGTATGGGTGTTAGCCCAGGAGCTGAGAGTGAGGGGCTGTTTCTTGATGGCAGAAAAACAACTGCTGAGCCTAGAGTTGCCCAGAGTGGGTGCAGGTAAGGGTTTCCCCATGGTCACTTGTATGGTCTGCCTTCTTTGAGAACATTGACCTGTTTTGCAATCTCCCTCAAACCTCCCTGCCTCCAGGACCTTCAAATCCTCCCACATCTGTAAAATGGAGATAATGACAGCACCTACATCAAAAGATTCTGATGAAGATTGTTGGAAAACACTACCTCTAAACACTGATCTCAGACAACTTTCTCCCCTGAACCTGCAAGAGCAAACTGCGGAGGCCAAGCTCCACCCAGCCTCTCCCCAGGTCTGGCCCAGCCCAGGTCCCGGAGCCAATCCCAGGGCCCTACATGTGAGTCCATATTCTGGTGTCTAGTATTTCCTCCATACCCACCAGATATTAGGACACTGTCATTACTGGCAGCCCCACGGGATGGGCTAGGAGCCAACAAGAGACTCACACCCAGGGACTGGCATGCAGAACTGTCTCTCGCTGACCCTGCCTCAGCCTGACTCAGCTCCTGTGTGTGAGGCTGGCTGGGAAGAGGGCAGGACAAGCTCTAGGTAGTGGCAGAGGTGTCAGATGTCATAACCTCCCACAGCCAGGCTGCCCCAGCAGAGTTTGATCTAAGACCCAAGCAAGTGCCCCTGAAGGGACCCCTCTGAATGCCATGATCCCTTCCTCTAACAAGGCTTCCTTGCTCAGAACCAGCCACCACTGCCATCTTCTGCCAGTACCCCAAATATGTCTCATCCCATGACCTGGGAGCTCCATAGAAAGGAATGAAGATGAGTTTTTGCAATTTCATGGAGAGATCAAGTTCGTCCCTCTGAAAACAAAATGCCCCAGCCCTTGAATAAAGCTGTAGATTGAACTGTTTGGAGAATTAGGGAAAGATACAAGACAATTGAAACTTAGATACTTATTAATAGAAACATTCAGTTTTCTATAGAGTTTATCCAAGTGTCTAAGATCATTATTCCTTAGGGAATGGTTTGAAGACAACTCCTATCAGTCACATGGGCATCGATGATTAAAAGTGCTGAAACCCAGGTCCTGCCTGGCCCTGCTGAAATTGATCTGAGGAGGGGATGCTGGAATCTGCGTTTTAAACAACCTTCCTTAGTGATTCTCGTGAATAGTAATTTAAGAGCCAATGGCTCCATTCTAGACACATGAGACCCTAAATATGTCTTGGACCTCTTTATCCCATGGTGCTCCCAGTCCAGAGGATAGGAGCTGACCCAAGGGATTCCTGGCTCCCGATAAAATGTCCTCATTAAACTCAGGCATTTTAGTTTAACCTGCATCTGGGTTAAATTCTAACAATATACAGTCTTTGGTTCCTCCAAGGGTCACATCGCAGCCATGGGAAAGCCTCATCTACCTGTACCCAGGCAAGTAAAAGGGTGACAACCAGGACCTGAACCTGGCCCCACTCTTTCCATCTTTTCTTAGAAAGGCACCATGAAAAAGAAAATGAATTTCACAAACACGAGGAGACAGTTTTTTATTGCTCTTGGGGACAGGAGGCTGAGCTGAGTCCTAGAAGTGTATACAGTTGGTCTGAGATGACTCAAATCCATTTCCCCTCCTACCCAATCCTGGTTTCTAAGTAAAAACAGGCAGGTGATTGGAAAGCCATCTTTGAGAGGAGAGCTGACCATGAGACCAACCCTAAAAACCACGGCACCAATGCAAATGGACTTTCCCTTTGGAGGTCCCACGGCTGTTGAATCCTCTTCCTCAGAAAGGTGCCATAGAAAAAGCTGGAATAGTTGCAGGGTGACTTCTTAAAAAGGCAAATTCTGATTGTGTAGGACTAGGAACTCAGCCCTATATGTGTATTTAGGAATTTGAAAGCCTCCCTTTTATGGGCCTTATTTTCAAGCTTCTTGAAAGGTTTTCACCAAGTCCAACTGTTCACCAGAGTTTGGGCCTTAAATGTCAAGTCTCACCCTGGAGTGAAGTTAAGCAAGTAGATTTAGTTTGATTCAGATGCTGAAAATCTTGGTGTTTCCATGTATCTCAGGTGTTTGATATCTGAGAAAACAATGTTACCTTTGGTAAATTAAATTAACAAAATGAGGTAGTTAATTCGATTGGGAGTAACAAAGCCGGGGGCAAATTTGATAAACTGTATAGCGATGAAAATAAACATTTCTCTGAAGGTAATTACAGCTGATTTGGCTAACGCTAGCTGCTAATACAGTAATTTTCTTTTCACTTTCCCTTGGTATTTAATTCCTGTGTCCAAATAATAATGAAAATGCCCAATGAATGGACTTATCTGGAGTTTTTGTCTATGTGATGCCAGTACAATTGGTTTTAGAGGTATAGTGAAAATTATGAAAAGCATCTTTTCAAGATATGTGGTGTTGTGGGTGACAGATTTTGCTTCTTGGCTAAAGAAGAGGTAAAAGAGGCCAGGTGCAGTGGCTCATCCCAGCACTTTGGGAAGACAAGGAGGGTGAATCATGAGGTTAGGAGTTCGAGACCAGCCTGGCCAATATGGTGAAACTCCATCTCTACTAAAAATACAAAAATTAGATGGGCATGATGGTGCGCACATGTAGTCTCAGCTACTTGGGAGGCTGAGGCAGGAGAATCCCTTGAACCAAGGAAGTGGAGGTTGCAATGAGCCGAGACGGCACCATTGCTCTCCAGCCTGGGTGACAGAGCGAGACTCTGTCTCAAAAAGAAAAAAAAAGAAGAAGAGGTAAAAGAGATCTAGTTGCTATTGGGAGTACAACATGTGCCTTTACAGCACAGAGAAAGCAAACAGAGGATGTGCCACAGTTATTCTCCCAAAGTGATATTGATGAAAATGTATTTTGCTGTTGGCTGACCTCATGCACTGGCTACTACTCCTCTTTTGCCCAACTTTGAAAGCCTTTGTGTGAGGAGTGAGCTACTCTCCTCCAATTCAGCTGTGCATCCTGTCTAGGCTTCTGCTGGTTTCCATCCCAATGGTACTTCTGGGGTTGGGACAATGGAAGGTGCAGGAAGCAAATATCTGTTGTTATTGGAACATGAGTGGCCAAAGGAACTCTGAACCAGAGCAATTTTGTTTCAGTGACACACAGAGTCATGTCTAGCAGCAGCGTGCTGGTAGATATTTCACAACCAGCTCTCTGTGAGGCAGACGGCCTGATTTATAGCATTTGCTGGTTTTCATGGTATAAACACTCCCACCGTGGCTGATTTCCAGCTACCAACATGACACCCCAGATCATGAAACTGGGAAGGGTCATGCCCCATTGGCTTCCCCAAGCAGGTATGAGCACACCTCTGACAGCAACTTCAAGATGCCAAAGTGTCCTTGAAAACTACACCTGTCTCCATTCTAGTCTCCATGGAAACTTTGAAACTAGACAAGACTAAGCCAGGTGAATTGCTTTCTAACAGAGGTGCTAAGAGTTAATAAGACATCTTTTCAAATAAACACACACACACTTCTCTTTAAAAATTGGGGCTGCCTAGAAGTGAAAAGCAATAGATCCTTTTCATTTCCTTCCTGTTGGACCACACCCTTCCCTCTATACCTACAAAGTTAGGATGTAAAGAGCTGGAAGGAGAGAATAAACCGTCTGATTCCATTGCTTTCCATGCTTCCCACCCTAGAGGAATCACTTAAGAGTCGAGGATTGAAAGGTAACTGCTCTGATTATTTGCAAGTCAATTTGAAGTGGTAGACAAAGAAGAGAGGGCCAGAAAGCATGGGCTGCTCTCCTTGGTTTTTATTAAATCAAGTCAGGGCTGCTAACAGATTGGCATGTGTATTACAGGTACAGTATTCTATAAAAATTTCATTGTCTCATCATTAGCACAGGGCACTTTCTTGAACAGCCTCTACTTTCTGTTAATAGGCTTACAGAAACTAGGAAGATGGAGGCGCCAGGACAATGGAACCCAGTGACTTAAAATCAAGGCAAAAATCCCTGCTCAGGCCAGTTCTTGCTCATCCATCTCCCAGGACATGCCAGACAAGATGCATAAGACAAGGTGAAACACTTCCGGAAAAATCAGGTCACAAACAGGGGAAGAGGGTACCAACCAGCCACCTTCCTCCTGCCTTTACTGAGCTCCAACAATTAGGACTTGTAAATCAGAAGGTGACCTCCCAGTTAAACTTGAAAGAACCTAACACGTGTAGGACCAGCCTATTTAAACCATTTTCATGCTAGGATTGTCTGCACATACAAACATTCGCTTTTAGGGGGAAGGAGAGGACAAAAGTTGAATCCAATTGACCATTTCTAAGACAACTGGCCAGCAGCAATTGGGCAGCCACTAGTTGTGAAACATTTTCCCTCAGGCACACAGCCCAAGAGTCCCAGCTGGGCACAATGTCGTTAGTACCAGCTGAATAATATTTGGATTGAAGCAGCCACCACTACCCTGTGGAGACAAGGTGCCATGTTAGATCTGGGCCAAATGACCACTGCCAGCCTCCCTTTGGCATGGCTGAAATGTCCCCTGGAGACTGTCACTTTTCTTCAGCATGGAGCAGCATCCAGTGGTCAGCAGGCAGGTGGACACCATGCTTCCCACCTGCCATAGCTCTCTGCATCCTTGACAGTGACAGAACCGAGTATCATCCCCCAGGGAGCCTCAGGTGAGTCCAGGAGCTTCTCAGAGAGGCCAGGACATGGCCTATAGTCATCCTTTGGTGATAAATAGGGACTGTCCAATGTTTGCCCTTGAGGAACCAGGAAGCAGGCTCTGGAGCCCCTACAAGCCAGGGAACCAGGATCACAGGGTATGCCAGGGGCTGGCGGCTCGTGGTGTTCACCCAGGGCCCCCCATGCCCTCCCTCCCTTCTTACCGCTGCCTCATTCTAAACTCTTCAGCAGGAGCATGGTCCTTCACTCAGACACCGGCAGAATGTTCTGACTGTGAGAGTCGCCGGTGAGGCCGGAGGAATGGATGGAGCGTCTGTGCAGGAGCCTGTTCAGAATCTCCTTGCAGCTTTTGCGGTACTGGTGTCGCAGTAAGGAGTACACAAAGGGGTCAGACGCGGCCTTGCTGTAGGCCAAGCACTTGGACAGCACCCCCCAGTGGGAGCCGATGGGCACCGTGGAGAAGAGCTCCACCAGCCTGCGGAGAAACAGGGAAGCCGTTACTGAGGACACAGCGAGGCACAGCCTGGGGTGGCCATGGACCAGGGCTCCAGTCTGTGCCCCTGAGGACCACGATTTCCCAGCCCAACCCTCAGTTCATCTGAGACTGCCTCCTTAAATAACAATGATCGCAGTTCACACCAGTAACGATGATGACAGTGAACATTCATCAGGCTGTATTTTATTCTACACACTGTGCTAAGCACTTTCCATATGTGATTTTGCTGAGCCCTGAGAGATACGGCCATCTCTGTTTTACATGCAAGGAAACAGATGTCCCAGGAGGTTCAATAGTTTGCCCAAGGTCACATGACCAGTAATTGCAAAGGCAGGATTTGAACTCAGGTCTGTCTGACTCTGAAATCCAAGCCGCACTGAGAACCTAGCTATTAGCTAATAGCTGGCTGTCCTGGCTTTGGTGCCAGCTCTGCTGCTGACTTGTCATGTGGCCCTGGGCACTTCTGTTCACTCCTTTGACCTGTATGTCTCATGTGAAAAACAAAAAGGTAGGACAATATCATCTCAATGATCTTTTAACTAGAAGAGTCTGACCCTACCGTTTGCTTCCAATCCTGGCTCTGTGTTCCTAAGGAGGTTGCATGGAAGGAAGAGCTGAGAACAATTTTGAAAACATTTTGCAAAGCTCAAAGTATATTGTGAACAGGAAAGAATTCTAGCAAGGAAGTCCCCTTTCCTGCGTTGGGATCCTGGTGGTCTTTGACAATAGCCATGGTCAGGGGATCCTAGACGGACCCTCATTCTTTGGGGGAGGGGCAAGGGAAGACCCAGCCTGCGTATCTTAGAGTCCTCTTGGTGCCATCAGACAGCTCCATTCCATGGTGCTAATACCATGTTGTGAGGTCAGGGAAAGCCTTCTTTCTACCTGACCACCCAAGAGAATTCTACCCTCCACCCAAATCAAGCCATTTACTCTCTCAAATGTGTCCAGCACCCTTGGCCACATTTGGACATTATCTAGCATTAACACAAAATAGAAACCCACAGAGCTGGGAGAGAGTCTGGAGATCATATATATTGCTCTCTCCTCCACCCTTTATCATATGAAAAAATTGAGGCCCAGAGAGGAAAAGGGGTTGCCAGACATTACACAGCAAGTCAGTGGCCACGGAAGGTGCAGCACCTGTACTCCCCTCTGACTGGAGATCTAGTACCTGATTCTACCTGGAGCACCTGCAGATAGAAGGCAGTGGTGGCTCTCAGCCTGGGGGTCTGCCCAGGCGAGGACCCAGGTACAGAAAGAACTGAGCTTGAGCTGGAACTCAGTGCTGCTATCTTCAGTTCGATATTCTTAAGCCTTCTTTGGGCTGTAGAGCTGGCGAAGAGGAGGAGGAGGAAGCTGGTGGGCTGCGATCCTCCACTGAAATGCCCCTTTCTGGAGCAGACCCTCAAGGAGTCCACTCTGAGGCCCCTCTAGTTGGCATCCCATCTTCCGCACCATTGTCTACCTTTGCCCTCTGACCCTGTGGGGGACTGTGGCTACGTTTCCTCTCATATTCTTGAGAGCCTGAATGGGGAAATGGAGCTGTGAACATTTAGAAAATCTGTACTTTTAAGAAATCATTTTGAGAAGTGATGAATTCAAAGGGAGAAAAAAACCTGAATTTGGAATTCACACCTAATAATAATAATGAAATAGCTGAATGCCAACACATTGTTGCTATGCAATGCCAAATTGCTTTTCCAAAATATCTGTAGTTTTTCATACATTGCTAAATTCAGGCTTAGCATTTTAGCTCTCCCAAAAGGATTTATGAAAAGAACCAGATATCATCAAACCATCCAGCACGATCGAAATTGTTATTTGCAGCTTCTGTAGATTTCACAGAATAAAATTATTCAGGACAATCTAAAAACCATTTAGAGAATTAAGAGGTTAACATCTATTGCATTTGCTTCTCAGAGATTTCAAAGCAAGTTTGAGCTCCCCACCTGGCACAGGCATCATGATTCCCAGTTTAGTGTCTCCTTTGGGCTAAGCACTTGTGTGTACAATCTCTAACTGTACAGTTATCCAGCAGCATGAGGATCATTATTCCTGTTTTACAGGTGAGGAAATCGAGGCTCAGAGAGGTAAGCAGCAAGTCAGGGTCTCCTGCATGGGAAGCCCAGCTCCATCTAACTGCAGTCCAAGT
Organism: Cacajao melanocephalus; assembly: GCA_963573385.1. Classification (NCBI taxonomy): domain Eukaryota; kingdom Metazoa; phylum Chordata; class Mammalia; order Primates; family Pitheciidae; genus Cacajao; species Cacajao melanocephalus. Next base: position 26,127 of record CAUYLG010008742.1, read on the forward strand.
CCTGGCTAGTGGCCACACCAAGATGTGGATCTCAGCACTGCAGACGTGACAAAGGAAGCTCTGGGGTCCCTTCCAGTTCCAAGAACCCCTTTTCCATGAGGTCACTGTATGCTGCCTGGAACTTTTGTCACTTGCCCCTCCTCACAGTGCACAATGACAATTTCTGTGTTGAAAAGCTAATGTCTGGCCTTTGTCAGGACCTCCAAGCAAAGAGGCGCTTTGGAGGAATACAGGCCTGGACACTGCTGCCACATGGCCACTGACATGAGGTAGCTGGGATGCCCCCTCCGTGCGTGGCTGCGGCTGGCTGGGCCGCTGTCTCTTGGCCCTGTGCAGGTGGCTCCCTGCGCCTGCCGTGGCTGGCGGCTGGCTATGCTCCACACTAGCTCCGACAGCTCCCAGCTCCTTTTGTTGATGAGAAGAGGCAAGGCTTTCCATATTGCCACAACGACTTCTTTCTAATTCCGGATCTGGGCAGGCATCTGGATAAGCACCAGATCCCTTCCAGATGACCTTTTAGAGAGGGACAATTCAGCCCATGTTTTCCCGCCAGATTTAGCTCTGCTCTCTCCTTCCTGGTGCCCTTCCCTCCAGGAAAGAGGCTTTAGAATTTTGACCAGTCACATGTTACTAGTGGGCAGGGTCACAGTGTGTAAAGGGAGCATCTCCTCCTCCATGTGGTCAGTTTATTTAGTGCCTTTCCTCCTCCCTCCCGTCGGCAATCAGAGTTAGTGGATGGTCTCAGGACAGGAGGTCGGAGGAAGGCAACTCACAGAGCAAAAGCCTCTCATGTAAGGCCCTGTCTCCTGCTTGGTTCTGGCCAAGAGCCCTGCAGTGATGGTTATTGGGCTCAGGTGTTGACAGAGCAGGATTTGGCTTCCTTTTGTCATTGCCCCTGTTATGGGTTGAATTGCGTCTCCCCTAAAAATTCACGTGTTGAAGTCCTAACCCCTAGTGTCAGAATGTGATCTTATTTAGAAATAAGATTGTTTCAGATACAAATCAGGTTCCAATGGAATAGGGCGGGCCCCCTAATTCAGTACTGTTGTTGGTGTTATCATAAAGGCAGACACTTGGGACAGAGACGCACACAGGGTGAGTACTGTGTCGACACAAAAGCAGAGATCAGGGCGAGATACCTGCAAGCCAAGGAACCCAAGGAACCCAGCAAACCACCAAGAGCTTGGGGAATGCGTGGAGTGAGTTCTTCCTCACAGCCCTTGGAAGGAACCAAGACCTTGATCTTGGACTTCTGGCCTCGGAAACTGTGGGCGGTCTTTCTGTGTTAGAGCTACTCGGTTTGTGGTACTCTGTTACGGCAGCCCTAGCAAACCAAGATCCCCCCTGAAGAACCACACGGGGACCAGGGGTGGCTATGTAATTGTGTGGTTGTTCTGGGGACCCCTGGCCGTAACAGCATCAACCAGCCCTGCCACACTCCTAGAGCCCGTGTATGTCCAAGTCAACCCTGGAGATCTGACAAAGATTAGCAGCCCCGGGAGCAGGGTGCCGCCCCTTGCCACCCTCTGGAAAGCAGGGCCCGTCCACACAAACTTCACTCCCTGCCACCTGTGCTGACCTTCCACTGAGCACCAGATGACTTTCCATGTGCTCTCCGGGGTATGAGCCAGAAAAACGTCTGTCTGCCAATAGCTCCATTCAGGGGGAAATGTTCATGCTTCTGTGCTCAAAAGGCACACATGCCTGCCCTGACACAGCTACCCCAGGAAAATCCCCTGTGGTGAGATCCACACCCTCAGTCAGCAGATCAGGTGGGGGGATGGGACAGAACCAGGGAGGGGGCCCGACCCCCTTTTCCAAGCATTTCAGGAAATTCTGATGCAGGAGCCCAGCCTCTATGGGAGCCTGGGGTGCGTGGGTTTGGGGTGCGTGGGTTTGGGGTGCATGGGTTTGGGGTGCGTGGTTTGGGGAGGATAGAAAGTGCTGCAGGGTGCAGAGCTTGTTGATGAAAAGCAAGCAGAACACAGAGACGTGAATTCCTCTGACTTAGGGTGAGACACAGAGCAGATACCCACAGATCTTGCCAGACCTCCAGACCCTGTGTGCCTGCACCCCTATGTTCTGATAGCTGTCCAGGAACTCTTCCATGGAGCCATGCTCCTCTCTCAGTAACAAGCCCCACTGATATGGGTCACTGGCACATCTGAACTGGCTGCCACAGTCCAGTGCTGATGGAGACAGGAAGCTGCCCAGCCTTGCCCTTCTCACCCGTGGGGACTTCATACTTCCACCCAGCAGCCTGGGAAGTCCTAGTCCCGGGAGGGAGAAGGGAAGCATGTCTGCCAGGACTCCAAGGCATTCTCTGAGCCTCTGGAGAGACCAGCATCCTGACCTTGCTCCACAATGGGAATCCCCAAGGGAGCAAGTTCCGCGGTGAGAACAGGACTGGTAACCCCTGTGGCCCCTGACCCAGCACCTCTTGTGGGCCAGCAGGGGCTCTGTGTCACCTTAACTGCTTCACAGATATCATCTCAGGACCCCAATATCACTCTTCCTGTGGTACAGAAGATGGAACCAAGGCAGAGAAGTGTCAAAGTGACACAGCCTGAACATGCAGGAACCAGGATTTGAACCTGGAAGGTGGGTGCCGGCAACCATGTGCCTTCCTGGTGCCAGGCTGCCCCACCGGCCTCCTTGACTCAGGTTCCTATTCCTTACTGAGATCAAGCACTGGTACTTTCAAATCCTGAATTTAAAGTGACAAATTAGCACCCTCTCTTTACACTTTCTATGCCACCATCATCTCTCCTCTCTTCTCTCTTCTTTCCCTCTCTCACTCTCACACACACACAAAAATGCACATGCGTGCACATACACCCACATAAATGCCTGCACACACATACATACACATGTATACACACACACACACACACACACACACACATTGTGTACCAAATGCAACATGGGCCACAGAACATTCCCTGGAGAGCCAGCCCAGTGTTTTCTCAAGACTTCTAAAGAACTTGGCTTGTGTATCTGAAGACCTACATATTTGAAGTAATAAGCTGATGCTTTAAATTTTCATGAGACAGAATGGAGAAGTCATCTTATTAATAGAATACCTATCTTCGGGAATCCCCTGCATATGAAACCCCTCTTCCATCTACACATTTTCCTTACTTTGAAAAGCCACAATAATGGTGCTGTCAGATTTGCAAGTGCCACAAAGCCTGATTCCAAATGATTTATGACAACCATAATTATTTGTAAGCATCGATTGCTGCAGAGAGTATAGCCTTGCAAATACTTCTAGACATGTGGATTTTAATTCAGAAAATATGTAATTTGAGCTTTTGGATGAGAATCTGTTGTGGACCTGCAGACCCTGCTCAAAGACTCTGGGAAGAGTCCTATGTGACCTAGGGCTTTGAGGACACAGAGCCAGTGTGACTGTGAATTGGAGGTGTCAGACTTCTATTAAGAGTGAAGGTGCAGCTTTGTAAATGTGTTTCCCGCTGTGGCCTTATATGCCCCTGTACACAAGTGCAGGCGGCTCTTTGGCTGGTAGAGTTGGATGTCCTGTCTTTCTGAGATGCCAACTGCATCCCCCAATGGCTCTGCCTACCAGTGCTGATGGTCTCTTGGGAACTCCAGCTACACAAACTGCTGCTGTCAGTGAGATGGGAGATTGGGGATGACTCCATGAGAACCCATCATTTTTGCTAGAGAAACTCAAATGTCTGCTTCACTCACAGGAGCTTGGAGGCCATCTGCACTCATGTCATGGTACTTACATGTGGACCTACTGGAAGTTGGGCAGAAAATGTACACATGTGTGCATCTCTGTGTTTCCAGAGCCTGCCCCAGTCTTTGGAGTTGTGGCATGGCCTAAAGGCTGAATTATAGCCAATTGGCCTGACACCGACCTTTAACTCTTGGCTCGGTCACTCACTACCCCTGTGTCCTTGAGCAACTCATCTCACCTCTCTGAACTTCTGTGAGACTAGGATTCTAGTATTTACCTTGTTAGGGCTGTCCCAGGTGCAATAAGGTACGCACTGATAGCCCCAGGTGGTTGGCAGGTGCTCACTAAGTGACAGGTATGGTTATAAAGACTTCATGCTCTCCAATAGAAAGCTTGAGAACCTATAGGAACACTGGAATGGTTCTCTTACTTGATTCAAGAATGATGCTTCCCTATCTGAGAAAGTTATCAGGAAATGTGAATAGATGCGGGACAAAGAGAAAGGAAACTCGCACCCAGCCAGTGGGATCTTCTCTGTCAACTCAAAGGGGTGGCAGGTGTTACAGCAGAATCCTCCTCTCTTCCTCAATATCCTGGCCTGACAGCTCCCAGCATTCTCAGCTGCCATCTGACGTCAACCCACACTCTTGAAACGTCTCCATTTATAAGGTACAAGGCGGGTGGAAGTGGCAAAGCCGGCTGCCTAGATAACAGCCACTGCAGAGTTGTGGGGAATATTAGTTTCTGTGCTGACAGCTCAATGAAGGGTGTAAGTGACACATGAACAACTTGGTCTCAATCATCTCAGAAACTGCAGCATTTCGTTTCTGAGTGGGTTGTGCCTCAGTGTGTCTCCCCACATCCCTCTGGGAGGAAAGTAGGAACCTCTGCTGGTGGAGTTGGATGCCCTGTCTTACTGAGAAGAGAAGCAGAATGATACACTGTGAGGGGCTGGGAATGGGTGCTGGTTTCAGGCAGACCCACACTAGAACTGAGGCCAAGTCATCTGCTGGAACTGAACAAGGCTGAAATCTGACTGAGCCTCAGTTTCCTTGTCTTTAAAATGGGAATGTTAGCGCCGGGCATGGTGGCCCATGCCTGTAATCCCAGCACTTTGGGAGGCCAAGGCAGGCAGATGACCTGAGGTCAGGAATTTGAGACCACCCTGGCCAACATGGCAAAAACTCATCTCTACTAAAAATACCCAAATTAGCCGGGTGTGGTGGTGCATGCCTGCAGTCCCAGCTACTCAGGAGGCTGAGGCAGGAGAATCGCTTGAACCTGGGAGGCGGACGTTGCAGTGAGCTGAGATTACACCATTGCACTCCAGCCTGGGCAATAAAGTGAGATTCTGTCTCAAAAAACAAAAACAAAAACAAAAAACCCAAGACTGTTAGCTAGGTGCAGAGGGTCTCTGGACAGCTCTGGTACAGCTTCAGGCACAGAGTGAGGACTTACAGGATTAAAAATGAAGAGACCTTCCTGAATTAGTTAATGAGATAGAGCTATTCCTTACTTGTCCTTTCTGAATTCCCCAGGATCAGCCTGTCACTGCCTTGATGGGTTTTGATTTTTATATCTATGGACAGTGAGGAGGCAGAGAACAATGAGGAGGCGCTGCATGAGAGGGAGACAGCTTTCCGCCCAGGGGCCCTGGAGCTGCCCAGTGGCATCTGCAGATGGGCTCAGGCTGTCTGGTTCCCCGAGTCTTTCTAGCTAAATGACCCGTGCAATCTCTTCCCTCTCTGAGCCTTGGTGCACCCATTTGCAGAGTGGAGCTCATGTAGCTCACCCAGTCCATCTCTTGGAGGTGGTATAAGGCCCGGGGAATAACATCTGAGCAAACTGTGGAGTGCTGTGGAAGGCACAGCCCCATCAGATCCAGCTGAACCTATTGCAGTAATACATTTCTTAGCTCAAGCAGGCTCCACCCAAGGGCTACCTCCAGGAGCCCCACATCTCAGGGATCTGACCCAGAATAGGGTTCACACCTGCCACATCTTCTGTGTTGACTCTTTGGTGCTGGGGCTGCAGCTGAGCTCAATGCCCCTGAGCCACCACCACTGAGCACCTGACAGGTTAGAGGGACACAGCTGGGGCTGCTGTTCTCAAGAGAGCCTGTATGTGCAGCCAAGGAAGTGATCTCCTCCATACGGAGCTTCAGAACTGTCCAGGGCCTGCCCCTGGCCATTCCCCAGGCTTCTGCCTCACTCCACCATTGCAGCTGCAGTACAGTGGGCTGACAGGGTCCAGGAGTATGACTCACACAGCAAGCCTCAGGAGATCTGCCTTGGGAGTGGGTAGAGGATCCTGGGGAAGGGGTTTGAGAGCACTCTCTGCATGCCATGCACTTTAATGCCACAGCCACAGACCCACACAAGACAGCAGGGGAGAACTCATTCAGTGTGAGGTTGAGACATGGGTTTGGATGTAAAGCTCTCCAGGTAATTCTAATGAAGCCAAGATGACAAACCAAAGAAAATCTTCAAGTATGCTCATCTCTCCCGACTTTCCCACTAATCCCAGCCTGGCTTCAGAACTGCTTTCAGAACAGCACTCTGCCAGTCACCAGCAGTGGGTTCAAGTTGGTCTGCACGGTGCAACCAGCTCACCCTTCCTGCATGAGATGATAGATTAGGGGGTCCTTTGCCTCCAAAACCCATGGCTCTTGGTTCTCCACACAGACTCATTTTCTACAAGAAGTTAAATCCTCAACAACATTTCAGCCAGTCTGTCTTCAGCTTCTTCTGAGACTGGTCGTATCTACCCTTGGAAATCATTTTGAAAAGAACAGCAGAAGAATCAAAAATTGCAACTGGAAGTGTCAGTGATCCTGATTCCAGCGTGGATGATAAGTCCACACTGCTGAATGCTTGGCTGGGATTATCTTGTTTATTCCTTACCATTGGTTGGCTTCTCCTCACAAGCAATATGTGTTTCTCAACCCTGACTCAGAGGAAGATGGAATAATTTGCATCAGGCTCCCTGGAGGTGGGTGTGAGATTAATCCTGTCCCCTCCACACCCTGCCCAGCCTGGCAGTCCATGTCCTGGCAGGGGAAGCGGAGCCCTGATGGGGTCTTGGCAGCGCCCATGCATAACTGGGGCTCAGATGGCCCCTGGTGCACTGAATATAAATTCACAGAAGCCCATCAGAGGGTGCCGGGGGTGGGGGGCGGCTCCCAGCCACCCTAAGGACCAAGCTTCTCGTTGGACATTATGTGAGCCTTGTGGGGATAGAGGGATTGGCAAGGTCAGGTGCTCCAAGAGGGGTGTGATTCAGAAGCACCCACCAAGAGGCTCTATTTGCCTTGCACTCCCCTCCCTGCTGCCTTGTTTCGGGGCCTGATGTCCCCTCCCTTCAAGCCTCTTGACCCTAAGGAGGAAGACACTGATTTGGCTGCTCAGGAAACATTCCCAGATAAACCCTGACATTGAGCAGGGTCCAGACAGGGGAGAAAGGTAGAGGAGGAAGTCCTGAGCATCCTCTCAGAGTGGCTGGCATGGAGGTCCTGGCCACTGAAGAATGATATGAGCAGCTTGAGGTCTAGGAGGAGTGGGGTGGGGAGCAGGGCATCGGCACACCTCGCACCCCAGACTTCCCTGACTGTAGGCCAGCAAGGGCCAACAGAGAGAGAAGGCAGGCACAGGTGTCACCTGAAATGCTCTGCTAGTAAATAGAAACAGGTGCAATTAATTTTAATTACATATTATATTCAACTTCATCATTTCACTATGAATTCTATATAAAGTTACCAGTTCTTATTGTCAATGTTTTTGTGGAAAAAGAGGTCTCACTATGTTGCCCTAACTGGTATTGAACTCTTGGCCTCAAGCAACCCTCCCCCCTTGGCCCACCAAAGCCCTGGGATGACAGGTGTCAGCAGCTGAGCCTGCCCAGAAAGGTAATGATTTCCTACATAGAGTATGTCATGTGAAGTCTCAGGACTCATGTGTTTTTAAACCTATAGCATATCTGTTTGGACAGGTCACATTTCAAGTGCCTTGTAGCCACCTGTTGCTGGTGGCCCCGTGCTGAACAGCACAGCTCTAGATCTGGCTCATACTGTCCCTTCTCCCTGGACAGTCGCCCTGAACAGCCAGGTCCACTTGACAAGTCTTGTCTGTGAAGCCCCAGCCATGAGAGCTCACTCCTGCCCCAGAATCCATGGAGCCTGTGCCTTTCCCACGGCTTGGTGCTCCACCTGGGTGAGAGGACTACAAGGTCAACGTCCCCATCAGAGGGGAGCTCCCAGGGTCGCACCAACCCTTGCTTCTGCATCAGGGATTCTTTTATGCTCCGCAGAAAAGTTGCTCTAGAGACGTGCTGAACTGGAATGTGGGTATGTGTGCTCATTTTAGGAGTTTTTCTTAGGATGGCTCCTTCACACACATGTGAAGGCCAAGGCAGGAGCAGGCGGGGTGGGGGCAGTGGGATCCGGGGAGGTGGGTGGTTTGCCAGAGACATGTTTTGTACTCATGAGGTTTCCTGGGCATAGTTTCTCTCCTGGGTAGGTTGCTGCTCACCCCCATGGAGGATGAACTGTTCTGTGAATATTTTTTAAAACCCGAAATGCATCAAATCCATTTGGAGGGAGCATATTGAGTTGTAATCTAGCAACCATTTTACTGAAACATGACTTCCTGAGCACTGTTAGAACCTAGCTGCAATTTTTTTTAAAAAAGGAAAATTTTGTTGGGAAATGAAATTAAGCCAGAGAAAAGTCCAATAGTTTGAAATTGGAGTCATGTCACCTATCCTCTGAAGGTTCAAGTTCACCTCATTAGCCCACAGCCGCCCATCTTCTGGTACCTAAAAGGAGGGGCTCTGCGTGGCCTCCCTGTCTGATGCACAGCTGGGGCTCAGATAGCTCCTGATGCTGCGAATATAAATTCACAGAAGCCCATCAGAGGGTGCCGGGGGTGGGGGGCGGCTCCCAGCCACCCTAAAGACCAAGCATCTCATTGGACATTATGTCCAAAGCCTTTCTTGGCACGGCAGCCAGTCCTGGGCAGGGGCACTGAAGGTGGTGCTGTAAGCGCCAGAGGGGAGAGTGAAGACCACAGATGTCATCTGCCAGGTCTGTGCCACATTTTCCCATGGTCCCTGTCCTTATATTCTCACAACGCTGCACTCCCTTCTGGAGACCCAGAGAGGCCACATCACTGGCTGGATGTGGTGGGTCAAGACTAGTGGTTCTCAACCAGGGGTGATTCTGGTCCCCAGGGAGCATTTGGCGATGCCTGAAGACATTTTTAGTTATCAAAACTTAGAGGGACCTGGAAGGGTACCCCTGCCTCACTGGGAGTTCTACTGGCATCCAGTGGGCAGAGGCCAGGGATGCTGCTGAATACCTCATGATGCCCAGGACAGCCCCTGGCATCAACGAAGTATCTGGCACAGAATATCCGTGGTGCTGAGATCTAGTGGACAATTTTAGAAAGAAGAGCCAATAGTTCTGCTCTGGTTAGATCCATCCAGAGACCTGCAGCCAGGTGCTGGTCCCACATTCAAAGCAAGACACAGCTAACTAGATCTTCCCTCGAGAAAGCAGCATGCCACAGAAGTCAGGAGAAGGCACCAGAGGTGTCTATCTGGGGAAAAGAAGAGGGGGGCTGATCTCCGGGAAGTCAGGCTCAGTGACTGCAATCCACAGGGGCTCTTAGGAGTGGAGGATGGCATTCTGGATGACAGAAAGAAGAGCCAGGAGCAGAGGCAGAGACCAGAGCAAATCACGCTTCAGCTCAGCATAAGGACAAATGGCAAATGGGAGGAAACAGGGTGAACTGTCCACAGGGCCCCCTCACTGGGGCATGCAAGATACTTCTGAGTGATGGTGAGGCAGGGGTGCTCCTCCTGGTTCCTGCAGCTGAGGATTCTGGTGGCTGCTGGTGGCTGGGATCTGTTCTTTTTCTGGATCTCTCTCTCTCTCTGTGTCACACACACATACACACATACACACACATACACACACACACACACACACACACACACATACAGAAAACCCTGCACAGATTCTCCTTCCCAGATTCAATGAAAACTTCCATATCCACCTTCTAATAACCATCAAAGTTCCCTTCTTATTGTCAACTTCTCAACTAGTTAAGCTCCTTTAGATGCAAAGTTGTGGAGTTTTTATTTTCCCTCCAGTGCACAAAACTCATTGGGTAATATGTATTTTTCTTCTTTCTGGCTAACACATGTGGGGAGTGTTCCAGCTAGAGGAAGCTGGCTTGAGGGATGCACAGACCAAGGCTAATGTATTGTAACCTTGAGAATCTGGAGATCTAGGAGAGAACACGACAAGCCTCACAGCACCTGGCCTAACAGTGGAAGAGCCCCTGAGCCAGAGGACAGGTATGCCCACCTAGCTTGACACAGAGCATGCTGCCTGCTCCCTGTGCAGGTGGCAGGGGACCTCGTTGTTGACCTGGGTGTTCAGGCTGGGGAAGCCTGGGGGTTGGGCTGTCTTGCATTCAGTGGGCAGTGAAGCAGGATGTGGGGAGCCGGAGTTTGGGGAAGATGATGCTTTCCTCTGTATTATCTCACCTTCTCCTTCTCTTTAGGGCCTCCTGGGGGTTGGGAGCCTGGGATAAAGGGTTATAATTACATGATTTAGAAATCCAGTGGGAGGGAGTCTTTCACACCCTTTGGGTTCTGAGTCTAATCCAAAAGAATTCGAGGATGGAGAGAAAAAGCATGCAGCCTCCTGTTCACTAAATCCAGTAAGTTCATTCTTGTCCCCCAACAACTCACCCTGCAGAATAACGTGTGGCCAAGAGAGGCTGCCACTGCTAAAGGCCACTGGGCCCTGCCTTGCTCTTCTAAGTCCCACCACACACCTGCTGGTCAGGCTTACCTGGTGATCACATAGGGCGCGAAGCACACAAGGAAGGTCCCTATGAAGGTGCTGATCTTCTTGGTGGCTCGCTGCCGCCTTCGCTTCTGCTCCTCCAGACAGCGTTCCCGCACACTGCATGTGAGAGAGGAGAGAAGGTGACCTATGGGGCGTCCTTGCTAGGCCAGGATGAGGCACTATTTAGAAACACAGGCAGTGGTCTCTAGTGTGAGAACTTGACTGTGGAGTCAGAAAGAGCCAGGGTCAAGTCTTGGCTGTAGCTATTGGCCAGCAGTATGACATCGCTAAGCCTCAAGTTCCTCGTGTGTAAAATAACGATATGTGTCATATGTTTTAATGTATTATACGTAATGTAATAAAATACTACAAGAGGATGTTTTGAGAATTAAATGCATAAAGCAAAGATGCATGGAATGCATTCCATGTGTGAAGTACACAAAGCTACCGGCACGGTGCACAAGTCAGTACAAATAAACGTTAAACATGACTTCTTATTATTGCTTGTATCATTCACTGATCATCTGCTATGGGCTGGCTCCAGAGTGCCCCACCCTCTAAGTAGTATCTCAAACTCCTGTCTTTACCACAATCAATCCTGGCAGGTGTGTTTTACCTGCAAGGCAAGTTTTTACCTGCCCTGGTTTACAATAAAAACCATGAGCTCAGCCGGGCACAGTGGCTCACACCTATAATCCTAGCACTTTGGGAGGCTGAGGTGGGTGGACCACCTGAGGTCAGGAGTTCAAAACCAGCCTGTCCAACGTGGTGAAACCTCATCACTACTAAAAATACATAAATTAGCTGGGCATGGTGGTGGGCTTCCGCAATTCCATCTACTTGGGAGGCTGAGACAGGAGAATCACTTGAACCCAGGAGGCGTAGGTTGCAGTGAGCTGAGACTGTGTCATTACACTCCAGCCTGGGAAAGAATAGTGAAACTATGTCTAAAAACAAACAACCCAAAAAAAAAAAAAAAAAAAAAAGCAAAGAAAAGAAAACGATGAGCTCTGTGAGGCCAAGTGATTTGCTTAACTGTTAAGTGGAGGCAGGACTTGAACCTGTGTGGATGACTCAAAGCTGGTGTTTTTCATCTGGGACAGCCTAAACTCCAGGCACAGTATGGTACGAGGCTTCTTTTCCTCCACGTCTTCAACCCTGCTTCTTCCATCCAAAGCCTTATCTCTGCCTGGAGCCACAGACACCACATGATGGGGTTATTGAAGGAGGAGTCACTTGGTTCCTCCAGGGACCAAGCTTGAAGGGGCTAAAAGACTCCCAAGTCCCCATGGAATCAGGGACACAGTTTTGAGGATGGGATCAAGAGCCACCTATGCCTCTAAATGTAACCCTGTTTCTGCTCCATTCTGCTGTGGGACCTTTCCAGAGGATCAAAAGTGAACAGGAAAGAAGATTGTGGACACAGTTGCCCAGGAAGTGAAGATGCAGCTCCAGGCCTGGGCTGCAGTGGCCGGCTCCAAAAACCGGCCAGTCTGTTGAAAAAATGCAAGCAGTGGTGAGAATATTCATGAGCCAGGTTCATGTACATCACTAATGCCAGGTCAGTCTTCTCTGCCTGCCAGGAGACTCATGATTTTGATACTTACTCAAAACTCCTCTTAACTAGATTTCCTATCACAGATGGACAATTCCATATTAGTTTAGACTGAAGCCTCCTAAAATTCTTCCAAGATTTTTCCCCCTGACTTCTGCATTTCCAGGAAGTTAAAGAGTTGAGAACTGGAGTTGGGCTTGGTACAAAAAGATTTCGTCCTGGCTGAAGATGTGTTACTCGTGACTAATATTACTAATTAATTTCTAGAAATTAACATTAATAACAACCCACATTTCTTGAGTCTATAATATGTGCCATGCTAGATACTGTGATGGGGATTATTCATTTATTTAAAACTCACAACATCTATGTGAGTGAGGGACTGATATCATTATGGTCCCCATTTTTCAGATGAGAAGATATAACTCACAGAGGAGTTGAAGGCCCAAGATCACACAGTTGGAAAATGGTGGTGGTAGCATGACCAATTTTTTCCAGTTAATCTGGGACTGTTCCTGAATGGTTTGCAGGAGACTCTCCAAGTTTTAAAAGGGAAAGGCCCAGATCTGAGAATCCCTCCTCTATCTTGGGCACACCAGGATGGTTGGTCACTCTAGGTGACGGCAGGACCTGAACCCAGACCTTCTGACTCTGGGGGCATGTGTACCACCTCTGAAACCACAAAGCTCCTACCACTGCAGAAGCTCTCTTCCTGCACTGTGCATTTGACAGAGACAGCTGTAACCAGAGGCTGTGCCGAAGGTGCAGCAAGAGTGAACCAGGAGTCAGGAGACCTGAGGTGGAGACCTGATGCTTGTGCTGGCTCTGTGACCCTCTCTGAGCCTCCAGGAACCTGGTGGACATAGTTTCCTAACCTTAATGGCACTGGACCTGCCATGGAGCACAAAGGGTGTCTGTACAGTGGATGCTGTGCTGGGATTCACATCCACACGGGCCTGGTCATGCCTCTGCTTTGGAACAGACCAGCTAGACACCACAGCCATGTGTAGTATGAAAGGCTGGCTCATCCACGCACCCCAGATCACATATAGGGAAACTGAGGCTCAAAAGAGAGAGGGATTTGTCCATCCAGAGAGTGCAGTGCAGGTGGGGCTAGCACCCCCTCCCTGACTCCTAGTCTGGTGCTCCTAGTTGGGAGCCACATCGCTCCTTTCCTGAACTCTTTCCAAAGAAAAGGATGAATCCATCTCCCCTGCCTGGGGCTTTCCTGCTTTCCAGGTGAGAACAGGGAGATGGCAAGAAGTGAGCAAGACAGGGCAGTCCTCAGGCTCCGAGGGAAGCGGCACGGCCCTCTTGCTTATTATTACGATTATTTAAGCACGGTATGAGAACAGCTTAACCAATCCCAGAACAACACCACTTTGCGCTTGCTGTCTTTTTTCCCCCTCCATAGCTTTGCAAAACTGAGCTCTTTGAAATCTTGCAGCCCTGTGAGCTGTAATTTTGCTTATTTTCAGATGAGACCACTGAGGACTGGGAAGTTTCCAACATGCCCAAGGTTACACAGTGCGTTCAGGACAGAGCCAGCCCTCTTCCCAGGTCTCCTAAATGAGTTCTGGGGGTGGCTCTGTGATTCTGCCTGCCATAGAATCACTGAGTGGCGGGCATCCTCAAACATCCCCGTGCCTGGTGATGACACCTGGAGTCCTCAGACCTATAGGCAGAATCTGTAGTGCAGAGGGTGTGAGGCTCAAAGTTCTCATGATGCAACCTGGCCAGGTATGTTCAGCCAGAGTGCGAGCATGTGTGTCGGTGTGGCAGGGAAGGAAGGGGGAAGGTCCTGAGGCTGTGACATGACAAAGGGCTTCCTTGAGACAAAAGGAGACAGACTCTCCAGCATTGTGACATGTGGGGTTGAAGAGATGTGCCCCAGTGGCTCCAGTCACAGGGCAGAGGGGATGGCACATTCAAGAATATCTGAGAAGTCAATCAATGAGGTGATCTCAGCTAAAACCTTCCAGCCACAGACACCTCACTGCTCTCTGCAATAGGCCTGGGTCCCGAAATATCCCTAGGCAACTGGAGTCCAGCCAGAGCCCATGCTCTGAGTACTTAGGGAGTGACTCAGATTGGTTTTTCTGGGTTTTAAGGCAAGGGAACAAGCTGACCAATGGAGGGCAAGAGCCCTGAGTTCCAAGCCAGGACACTGGCATAAGCAGTCTGGCCCTCAATAGAATACAATCCCTTAGCTCCACAATACAGTAAAGAGTTCATGGGGCTAAGGGGATGTGTCTACCCACAGCTGCCACCTTCCATTCCAAACCAAGCTCTAAATGCCTAAAACACGGAATTCTTTGCCCAAACGCCCTCATCCTGCCTGCAAGATATGTGTGGGCACCTCCCCTGGTCCCACCCTCCTGAGGGTACACTGTACCACCTGTGTGCTCAGCTAGATGCCTGAGGGGTGGTGTTTGTGAGCAACACATGTGCATGGAGCATGGGTGTGCAACCTGCAATGTGCCCCTTGTGCAAGGGAGGCCCCTTGTGGTGCTGGGTAGAGCCAGGGTAGGGGACAAGGCAGGTGGGCCAGCTCAGCTCTCCCAGCACGTACAAGGCTGACCCCCAAGGAGCCTGAGAATTCTAAATATGAACCCAGACTTGCAGGTCATTATAAAGGTATATTCACCAAGGTAGGAGGGCTGAACACATTTCATTTAACAGTTTGTAAGCTTAATGTAGAACTTTTAAATCTCTTTCTATATATACAGTTGGTGAGCCTCCATTTGCACTATCGCTCCCTCCATAAATCTTAGGGGCAGACCTGGGTGTGAGTCTTCTTAGCTTGAGACACTTTTTTTTGGAGTGCAGTGGCATGATCTCGGCTCACTGCAAGCTCTGCTAGCTTGAGACACTTTCTAGATCTGTTGAATTAGCTGAATGCTTCTCTTTTCTTCAAAAATTGGGTCTCCCATTTTCTCATCTGTAAAGTCAAGGGCACAGCGCAGTTCTTGTCTACTGAGCCACAATTCTGACACCCTCCAGAGTCAGTCACTCAGCCAACATGTGCAAACATTGCTCACAGGACAAGGAGGACATGCTGGGGTACCCAGCAGAGCCTCAGGGAGCCTCAGAGGAAGCTCCAGTCAGTCTCAGCACTGCTTCCCTTTTGAGACCTCATCACCAACATTCTGCTTCTGTTAATCACTAAGCCAAGCCGGTGAGTGGGGAAAGAGCAAGATTCCTGCAACCACACCCTGGGCCCACCTGTTCTGCCATGCCTGGCAGCAACAGAAGAGGGGCTCCCTATAACTCTGCTGGGGAAAAGCAAGGTCCCTGCAACCACGCCCTGGGCCCACCTGCTCTGCTGTGCCTGGCAGCACCAGGAGAGGGGCTCCCTATAACTAGTCCCCAGCTGTGGTTTGGGAGAACTGAATGCTGCTCTTCTAGGTGGAGGACCAGGTGTCTAACAAATATTAGAAACTCCTAACTGCTTGGGAAATGTAACTCAAGAAATCATCACAGAAAGGCAGGAGTGGGGGATGCCACCAAGGGTCCCAGATTGAATTAAGAAGAGAGGGTCCCAGGTGTTTTGGAGGTGGTTGAAGCAAAGGGGTGAGGACTGCTACTTATCATGCTAAACATCCTGCAGGTAGAGCACACACCACCAGGGAGCTTCCTGACAAAGACACATGCCACCCTGGGTCCTTAAATGGGTACCTTATAATTAAGTCCCAGGAAGCCATCAGTGTGGAGGCTGACAAAACTTCCAGTGAGCAAAGACTCCAGCTGCTTCCCTGGCTGTCCAGGGGGAGAAGCCGGTTCCTGCTGCCCAAGACCAGCACTCCCGGGTCCCACAGGCTCCCAGCACAGAATGGCCCTGGGAGACTTAGTGGCTGAGACTGGTGGTGCCTGGGGCAGCCACTGAGCTAGCTCTGCACCTGCTCATTTGTAGGGAGGAAGAGTTTGTTGCTGCCAAGATAGAAGCTGGTGGACTGGCTGTCAGGGTCTCTTGTGGACTGGCTCTCCCCTCCTGTCCCTCCCACATACCTGGTGGGGATCAACCCCCCAGAGAAGGACAAATTCGTGTTTACTGAAGGGGCAGTGCTATCAGGTCTGCCACAATTCCATGACCTCAGGGAGCATTAGTCAAGGGGGCCTGTCGGCACTAGGCCCGGCCCCAGAAGCCTTTCCTTTCTCCAATAAGACTGGGCCTGGAGGATCCTGGGGCGCTAGAAGCAGGGGCTCCTCAAATCAGCCTGGAGCTAAGAAGAGATCAAGGTCCTCCCAGAGAAGTGGAGGAGAGACCAAAGGCGAGCAGAGTTGCTGCCTCCACTCCTGAGACCCCAGGACTCTCTCTGCAGTGTCTGACCTGGTGTCAGCCAGAAGGATTTGCAGGACTGGAGCTGGCCCTACATCCCAAATAGGCTGAGCAGGAACCACAGCCCCTCCTCTTCTGGAAGTTGGAGGAAGAGTGGGAATGCAGTTTGTACTGCTCTAAATAAGAACTGGTTCCACTCCCAGTTCAACCCTCCTCCGCTGTTAGACTCATGGTGAGAGGGCCCACTCTAGGAATCTTTAGTCCAGGGAGTTAAACGACATTGCCCTGCGTCTTCTAAGAGCAGTTCCAGCCCAGACGCTAAGGATACACCCTCTAAGGAAGAGCCTCTCTGCCCTGAGTCATGGAAACGGGAATAGCTCTGCAATTGTGGTTGCAGATATTTCCTTGAAGGACACTGAACCATGCAGAGACACGTGCTGTGAGAGCTAGTGTATGTCTTTGTGGCAGAATGCACACATGCCACCCCTGTCACCTGTGTACACATGGCCAGCTGTCTGGTATGTATGCAGTTTATGTGTGAACACATGAGATTGTGTGTGGAGCTCCCACATGTACATGTCCTGGTATCTATGTGTTCTCAGTCACTGGCATGTACATTTTGTTCCTGAATCTGTGGGGATTCTGTGGCTGGAAGACTGGTCCAGTGTGCAATCAGGAACGGCTGTGCTCCAGGGGAAATGAACACGTGCACACTTGCCCTTCAATGCGCCAGCCCAGTGAAGGTCAAGGACTGCTTGTCACTGCTCTCATGCAGGAAACACGCAGAATGCTCAGCCTAACACCTCCGGTCTTTCCCTCAACCCTGGTGTGGAACATAGGCACCAGAGGATGGAGCCTCCTCTGCCCCGAGGCTCCCCTGGGTTCCAGGGTTCTCTCACACAGAAGGCCCTCGCTGGCCCTGTCAGAGCCCTCTACCTGCCTCACCTGCCACACCATCTGGACCCCAGCACCCCCTTATCTGGGGTCCCAGGAGACAGAGGGAGCCTGTCTTCCCCTGGGACAACAGGATGTAAAATAGCAGAGTCCAGACGCTGCCAGATGTTTCCCTCCTAGATTTCCTATTCTCCTGGGGAAAGCCGAGGTGAGCTCAGGACAGCGCAGCTAAGAGTTCCCTCCTTTTCTCCCTGACAGGCTTCTGCGGATGGCAGGCATTCCCAGAGGGTACCCATGCTTGCAGGGCTCCATCTGCCCTCCTGAGAACAGAAGCCAGCATGAGTCTGGAGGTGGGGGCAGGTTCAGCCCCAGCAGTCTTGGGGCGACACTCCTTCTGCAGGAGCCTCTAGGTACCAAGTCCGGGAGACACTGGATGGTGCTCTCTGGGGAGGGCAGGAAGGGCCCCCCGCCCCACCCCTCAGAGCCCACCGCAGGGAGGATGCAGCCCGAGTACTTCGGAATTCACACACACATGGTCGGAGAGAGAGGCAGCGCCACACACCCGAGAAAAGACTCAGAGAAGCGACACACCTGGGTTTGAAGAGCTCTTAAGGAGCTCCCTGAGCATCAAGGCCACCCTCTCAGGGCCAAATTCAAACACTTGGAAGGTCTTTAACAGGGAACAAAGACCACGGACTTCCCATGTGCCATTTAAAGTGAAAGCTACAAACACAGAAAATGAGCATGAAGAAGCTCAACAGAGTTCTGTCTGTGATTTCTACCCTGATGCTTCACAAAACTATGTATAGATGGGCTCACTCACATATTTTGTGGCTCTGGTTTGCTGTTACCCTAAGTACCTGCTTAAGCCCCACTGCCTGGGCCTCTCCCCACCCTCGTGTTCCCCAAAGACATAGAGGCTCGGTGGAAAAGAGCCCGTGGGGTTGGGGACCTCCCACTCCCGCCGAGATCCCACGCAGGTGTTCCCAGAGCCCTCGCGGGGCTCGGCTCACCTGGGGTGCAGGTCCACGAGCAGCACGAGCGTCTGCATGGTGATCACGTCGATGCGCTTGCAGTGGAAGCGGGCCACCTTGAGCACCTTGAGGTACGTGCAGCAGAGCACGACAAAGGACAGCAGGAAGCTGAGCGCGTGGAAGGCGCCCGTGAAGACGGCGAAGCGCAGGCGCTCGTCTGGTCGCCGGCTGCACAGCGTGCACGACGCGTACAGCTGGTGGAAGCCGAGCCAGGACAGGGCGAGCGCGGCGGCAGGGAAGGTGAGCGCGTGCAGCCACGTGTAGGCCACCATGAGCGCCGCGTCGCGGAGGCGCATCTTGGCCCGGTAGCTCAGCGGGAAGACCACGGCCACCCAGCGGTCGATGCTGAGCGCGGCCATGCTGAGCATGGAGTTGGCCGCCAGGAAGGTGTCGAGGAAGGCGGCCAGGCGGCACAGCCGGTCGCCCGCGGGCTGCCGCTGCGCCACGACGCCGGCCAGCGTGAGCGGCATGTTGACCACGGTGCACAGCAGGTTCCCGCACGTGAGGTTCAGGGTGAAGAGCGCCGGCGCCTGGCGGCGGATGTCCGCGCTGTGCAGCAGGCAGAGCAGCACCAGCGCGTTGGACAGCAGCGAGACGCCCATCGTGCCCACCAGCAGCCCCGCCAGGCCCGCGTCCCACGAGTTCATGGTGCGCGCCCCAGCCGGCGCTCAGGGCCCGCAACCCGGGGCCGCCATGGCGCAGCCCGCGGCCGTCTCAGCCCCTAGGCGCCGCCGCCGCCGCCGCCGCCGCCGCCCGGCGACCCCCGGCCCTCGCCGCCATGGCTCCCCGGAGGGCGCGCGGCCACCCCGGAGCCTCGGGCCGCCTCCCGGGCAGGGACCTGGCGCAAGGCTGTGAACCCCGGCCCCCTGCAGCACCTCTGGGGCCAGCGCTGGAGTGCGCCGCCGAACCTGAAGCCTTTAGCGCCCCGGGATCCTGGGTTGCAGGCACCTGCGTCCCCGCTCCGCCTCTGCCTCTGCTTCCTCCTGCTCTCACCCCATCCCTGCGAGCTCTGTCTCCGCTCCGCGCACCCTCCCGCTCTCTTGCTTTCTCTCTTCCTCCCTCTCTGCTCTCTCGCTCTCGCTCTCTCTGTTCTCCCCTCCACCTCTCTCCCTCTCCCCGCGCCCCCCCACAGCGCTGTTCTCTCCGTCTGTCTCTCCCACCCCCAATTTTCTCCTCCCCTCTTGTTCTTCCCCCTCCTCTTCTCTCTGTCTCTGGAATCTGGCTGCTTCTATCAAAGAAATTCCCACTGGTGCACACACAGACACACTCGCGCACACACACACTTACGGGCTCGGAGGGAACCAGCTCTAAAGGCTCCGGTGCAGGGTGATTGGCTAACTGTGGCTCCCTTCCCCCCTCAACCCCCATCCCCCCATGTGTGTCAAAGACAGACTGAGTCAAGGAAATCTCTCTGAGAAAAGGAAGGGATGCCTGGACACCTTCACGCCCCAGTGACACCTGTCCCCTCCTGCATGTCATCCTGCCAGACTTTGATGTGAGAATCCCAGCCTGCCTGTCCCAAGAACAGCTGCTACGTGCCTGGGGTTGCTGGATGCACAGTGCCTTCTTTCCCTCACCTGACAGCTGGAGCTTCAGAGGCATCCTAAGCCTGCTGCAGGGACCCCGAGGCTCTCTGTAACATCCCTTGGGCATCTCTCCAGCTGGGAGAGGCCTTTATCTGACCCCGACTGCTCCCAGCTGGGCAGGCCAGGCTGTCCATAATCAGCCTGGCCAGCAGCCCTGGTGTGATGGATACTCGGCTGTCCTGCCCCTAGTTCCAGCAGCTGCCTTCTGCAGCCCTAAAGCCACACACTCATCTGCCCTGAGACTGGTGAGACAGCACGTTTTAATTTATGAGGGACCTGCCTGACGTAATATGCCAGAACCCTTCATAAAATGTGGAGGGTGCCAGCTGGCAGGCCTGGTTCAGGCCACGAAGACCCTGGACACATGGGACCCCTGCCTCCCCTCAGGAAAGTGTACAGGGACTGTGGCCCTTCTGTTCTCAATCAAAACTCTATGAGGAAGGGGGCAGACAGGGGCAGCTCTCAGGGCCCCTGCAGCCCCCTTCACCACCGTAAGACACTGCCCTGCAGTGACCCACTGCACCATGTCAGCAACCTCAGGTCCTTGTCCTGGGCACAGACAGCCCAATCCTAAAGCTTCCTGGTGTGGCCAGTGGTGACTGGACATTCCTGGGCCTCAAGCCACTAAAGTACGCCAAGCAAGGACCTGGTTGACTCTACCCCCTGAAGGTAGAGCCCTCATCGTATTTAATCATCTCCCTTCACATAGTACCAAGCACATCATAGACGCTGTATTGTGCCATTTTCTTTGCCCTTAAGGAATATCTGAGATTGGGTAATTTCTAAAGAAAAGAGGTTGAACTGGCTCATGATTCTGCAAGGTGTGCAAATGCTCCAACATCTGCTCAGCTTCCGATGAGGGCCTCAGGAAGCTTCTTATCATGGCAAAAGGCAAAATGGGAGCAGGCATGTCACATAGCAAGAGTGAAAGCAAGGACAAGGGGGAGGTCCCAGACTTGTAAATCACCACATCTCTCATGGACCCAGAAGTTATTCAAGGTGGTGCCAACTCATTCATGAGGGATCTGCCCCCACGATCCAATCGCCTCCACCAGGGCTCACCTCCAACATTGGGGATTATGTTTCAACATGAGATTTGCAGGGGACAAACATCCAAACTTTATTAGATGCTCATGAAATGGTGTCAGGAGGGCAGAAACAAGATGCCTTCTCTTGTGTGTCCATAGATGACACTCATTGACAGCTATTTGAGTAACTGACAACTGCAGACAGTGGCATTCTGGAGCCAGCTCACACCAGCTCACAGCAAGTCACACCAGCTCACACCAGCTCACAAGGGCCCATTATGGGCATCTCTCTCCGTCTCTGCTTCAGTGACAGCATGTTGGTAGCTTAAAATCCGCCACAGCGAGAGTTTTTGCACTATAGAAATCAGCAAACTCCACAAATCAGGGCTCCTCCCACCCCAGCCTGTGGTTAAACATTTAACAACACACCACTCACTGATTTCATAGGACCCTGGGCAAGTTACTCAGCATCCCTGAGGTTAGGATTCCTTATTTACCTTGCAGAGCTGTGTTGATGACCACATGAGGTAAGGTATGTTGAGTTTTGCTTCCCAGAGAAGGAAACAGAGAAGAATGCTGACAACATCCTCATCCCTTGGCTCCCCTCATGTGGCCTACAGATTTCAGTGTTGGCTATATGTCTTCATGGAACACTTGGTATATGACAGCAGAGGATGCTGTTCATCCGTGTGTCTTTCCTGCTGCCAAGGAAGTGTCCCCAACAAATAGCTCCTGGCATGAAATAGGAGCTATTTGTGCTATAGTTTGAATGTGTCCCCCACAGTTCATGTGTTGGAAACTTAATTCCCAATGCAACAGTGTTGGGAGGTGGGGCCCAATGGGCTGTGTCTGAGTCATGGAGGCACTGCCTTCATAAATGGATTAGTGTCATTATCATGGGAATGGATTTCTTATAAAAAGATGAGTTTGCCCCCCTTCTCTCTCTCTCATTTTCTCTCTCTTTCTTCCCCCCTCTCTTTGCTCTTCTACTTTCCATCAGGAGATGATGTAGCAAGAAGACCCTTACTGGATACCAGCCCCTCAATTTTGGACTTCCTAGCATCCAGAACCATGAACAATAAATTTCTGCTCATTATAAATTACCAAGTCTCAGGTATTCTGTTTTATCAGCACAAAACAGACTAAAAGACAGTGCTCAAGTACTGTCTTTGGAGTAAATCAACCAATATTTTGGGGTCACTATTGGACCTGTGATTCTCACACTTCAATCAGAGTCACCTGGTAAACCTGGGGTGCCAGTTAAAGAGTTTGATTCTTGGGTCATACCCCCGGGGTTTCCAAATCAGAAGGCCTGGAAGTCTGTATTTTCATGAGCTCCTTAGGTAGTTCTGGTGAGGGTGGTCTGTGGTCATGCTCTCAGGAGTGTGCTCTATGATTAGGGGTCAGAGTAAGAAACTGGATGCCTAACAATTACCTGGGCACATCCTCCAACCATGGCCTGATGTTCTGGCCTGGAGACAGTCACTGAAGGCTCACCATAGACTCTAGACACACAAGATCCCATTTATATTTTTATATATTTATATAAATGCTTGCTTACATGTATATTGACAATATAACATGTCAATTAATATCCTCCTAGCACATTGGAGTTTATAAAACATGTCAAACATTATCATACTTTATTTAGTTCTTGCAACAAGGAGGAAGAAAAGCTTTTATTCCTGCCCCACATTTTCCAGATAAGAACACAAAGACTCAAAGAAGTTAAGTGACAGAGTTGGTGAGGAATGAAGCCAGTACCTCTAGCTCCAGGGCTTGGCTCTTTCTGCATACTACAGAGGTCTTCAGCCACCTTCTCAGGAAGGTGTCCTGGGACTCTAACTTAAAAGTATCTCAATTTTGCAACACCAAAATGATGTTGGTGACCTGGTAACTAGGTCTAACATCAATAAACCAATAAACACACATACATGCGCACACACACATGCATACTCACACATACACATTCCTGTACTCGCTCATATCATTTTAAAGATCATTTGCTTTCTGAATTCCTAAAGGCAAGATGGAAAGGCTAAAATGCCAGGAAGAATGCCTTAGAATATATTAACTCGGTTTCCTAAAGAAACTGAGCTCATTTTCCTCTAGTTTTGAGCAAACTTCCCTGCCCTCAGTTGGTCTACGAGAGGGCTGATATCCCATAATAACCAGGCCACCAGTCCTGCTGGCTTCAGCCAGGCTGAGCTTCCCCAAACATGGGTTCCAGCATGGCCCCAGACACCAGCTGGAGTGAGATTACACTCAGCAAGGAGGGGAGACGCATGTCTCTCCCCAGGCTTCGATACAAGTCCTTACTCCACCTCCATGAAAAGCCACAGTGATCCATCCCACCTGACCAGGGGCAAGAAGGCCTGGAGTGTGCCCACCAGGGGAACACACTGTGGCTGGATCTGCATGGCATGCTCCTTCAAGCTGGAAAGAAGTCAGCAGCAATGGAATGTTCATGACAGAGTCAACATGAATCACTAAATGCTGTTACTGGAACCCAAGGGAGGGCTCAAAACAGAACTATGGTAGAGGCAGATGGGTATGCACGTCATTGCCTATCCTGCAGCAACCCTGCAGCATAAATATCATGATTCCATCTTGACAAGTGAGGGAGCTGAGACTCAAGGAGTTCCAATTTGTTTAAGGTCACTCCACATAGGCATCAATAGATAGAATAAAATGAATTGATCAAGAGTCAGGATTCAAATTTACTGTCATTTCCATTGTACTTCTGTCTCTATCCCATGCATGTGCCCAAATACACACTCCAATTAGAGGTCGCAGACTGCAGTGGTCCTTTCTACAGCTATCTTTAGAAAGAGATGAAATATTGATATAAACTGAACACAAACCAGAATGTCACCAATGCCCCAAGGGAAGTTCTGTAAAAGTGCCATGGACACAGAGAGCACATCCCTTGGGGGAATCTGGAGTTCTGCAAGTGAAGTGGGGCCAGAGCCTGGCATTCCATGGGAAAGGAGGTGCCTGAGTAAATACCTGGAGCCTGAAGCCTGGCATGTGGTTGTGGCTCTTGAGCATCTTCTTTCTGTCTCTGGAATCTGGCGGCTTCTATTACAGAAATCCCCAATGGCACACACACAGACACACTGGCGCACACACACTGACACTCACAGGCTCAGAGGAACCAGCCCTGAAGGCTCTGGTGCAGGGTGATTGGATCACTGTGGTCCCCTTCCCCCCTTATTCTCCATCCCCGTAATATGGGTCTGCAGAAAAGCAGGAAAAAGGGCACTGGCAAACTCTGGATGCAAACTGTGGATACCAGCCCAGTGCCAGGCTGAACAGGAAGGCCAGTCCCATTCAGATGACAGCTTCCAGGACCTGCAGCATCCAGTCATTCTGGGATGTCCCTTCTAGTCTCTCCACCTTGGCCCACCAACATTTCTCATTTTTTATAGCATTTACACATCTGATTCTTCATGAGATTCTTGCAGAACCCTGGGAGTTGTAGGAATGACACAAAGATGGTCTCATTTTACAGATAAGACCTCTGAGACCTTAGAGGGGATGTTCATTGCACAAGAACATGTGGCAGACCAGGGCCTGGAACCCAGGATCCTGACTGCTGTCTATTGCTCTCTCTGCTACCACTATCAGACAGGTGGTCTCTCCCCCCAGGAAAGCTGTTTATGCATACCCCTGGTCCAGCCCTCAAGTAGGGTAAGCAGAATCAAGAAAACAAATTCCTTCCAAGAAGACCATTGAGCTCTGACTGACTTGTTCATTATCAGATAAGACAAGAATTGGCTTGCTGGACAGGGCGTTTGCCACTCCTGAGTCTCTGGCTGGCCCAGGTCCCACAGGCCAGGCAGAGAGCCCTGCCAGAGAGAAGAGGAAGTCTGCTGCCTGGAAATGTCAGCTGGTGGTCTCCTGGAAGAAGCTAAGGCCCCACTGTCTGATGCCACTCAGAATGCTGAGCAACATCCATTGAAGGTTTGCTAGGATCCCTTGTTTTATCTCACTTAAGTTTCATGGCAGCCCGTTACTAGAGATACTGTAGTTACCCCATCATACAGATGAGGAAATTGAGATTCAAAGAAGCTAAGCAGCATCCCCAGGGGGTCGGAGCTGATGAGGGAGGTGATGTGAACCCAGGCCGATATGTATAAATGTGGTGACTTGGTTCTAAAGCCCAGGTTTGGTTCCCTCAGTCTCTCTGGATGATGACCACATGCCCATCACTCCCATTCTTCTTTCCTCTAACTCTCTTCCCACATTGAATGCTTGGACTGAATGCCAGCTGAGGAGTATAGAAAGTCAGTGTCTATCTGAGGGCTCGCTGTAAGCTAGACCTTCTGCTAAGCACTTCTTTAACTTCATTTCTCCTCTTATCATTCATGAGATAGAGATAATCACCCTACTTTTGGACTGGGTGTCAGACACTTGCAGCCAAGCAGCTTGATTAAGGTCTCACAGATGCCCCGTGGCAGATCTGAGATCAGAATACAGGTCTTCCCTCAGCCCAGGACTTCATTACCTACACCACAGTTGTCCCACAGTTGGACAAATAGAAAGAGTTGCAGTTCAGCTAGAGTCTACTTGAGTCAAAGCCATTCCTCTCCACTGAACTCACAGGCACACACAGCCAGCCAGTGAGTTTGCACCTTGCTTTGAAAATCCATTAAATGTGTCTGTGGTGGCAGCAGCTTCTTTATTTGCAACACAGACTGACTTCAGGAGCAGAGAAGTGTGTGATTGATCTTCCTTAGTGTTAGACCGAGAGGCATTGAACCGGTTCGTGAACAACAGCTTCTCTGGGTTTAAACTGACTTCTAAAGATGTCTGGCCCTGTTCATTTCCTGTCTCTGAGCTGGAGTGAGGCAGTGGAGCTTGTCTTGTATTCCCAGGACTGGAGTCTTCAGGAAAAGCTATTTCTCTCAGTTCTCTGTCCCGTCTAGTCCCTACTCACCCACAACCACAGCCTAGAAATTTAGCAGTGGGCCTGAGTGGTTGCAAGCCTGCAGGGTCCTGCCTAGGCTGGAGTGCTCAGCAGGTCAGCACCAAGACAGTGGACAGCTCCTTTCCTCCCGCATCCTCCCGCCCTCCGATCACTTTCGAGGACACTGGGTCCTGAGAGGTGGCTCACGCCTGTAACAATCCCAGCATTTTTGGAGGCTGAGGCAGGAGGATTGCTTAAGGCCAGGAAGAGCTTGGGCAACATAGCAAGACCCAGTCTCTGCAAAAAGAAATAAAAAAGCCACACTGGGGCCAGGCATAGAGGCTCACGCCTGTAATCCCAATTTGAGAAGCTAAGGTGAGAGGATCGCTTGGGACCAGGAATTTGAGACTAGTATGGGTAACATAGCAAGACTCTGTCTTTACAAAAGTAAAAATTTTAATTAGCTAGTGTGATGATTAATACTGAGTGTCAACTTCATTGGATTGAAGGATGCCAAGTATTGTTCTTGGGTGTGTCTGTGAGGATGCTGACAAAGGAGATTAACATTTGAGTCAGGACTGGGAGAGGCAGACCCGCCTTCAATCTGAGGGGGCCCCACCTAAACAGCTGCCAGTGTGGCTTGGATAAAAGCAGGCAGAGGAACGTGGAAGGACTAGACTGGCTGAGTCTTTGGCCTTCGTCTTTCTCCCGTGCTGGCTGCTTCCTGCCCTTGAATAACGGACTCCAAGTTCTTCAGCTTTTGGACTCTTGGACTTACACCAGTGGTTTGCCAGGGTCACTTAGGCCTTTGGCCACAGACTGAAGGACGCATTGTTGGATTCCCTACTTTTAAGGTTTTGGGACTTGGACTGGCTTCCTTGCTCCTCAGCTTGCAGATGTCCTAGTGTGAGACTTCACCTTGTGATCGTGTTACTCAATACTCCTTAATAAACTCTCTTTCATATATGTATCTAACCTATTAGTCCTGTCCCTCTAGAGAACCCTGACTAATACAGCCAGGTATGGCTGTGCATGCCTGCAGTCCCAGCTGCTGGAGAGGCTGAGGCAGGAGGATCTCTTGAGCCCAGAAGTTAGAGGCTGTAGTGAACTGTGATCATCACTGCACTCCTGCCTAGGCAACGGAGTGAGACTCTGCCTCTAAAACAAAGAAAAAACAAAAATTATATATACTGGCTGTGAAGTACCCAGCTGGCCTCTGGGTGCTGTGTCTCCTGAGTTCTGAAACTAGATCTTCAAAGCAGGACATCCTCAGGTACTGTGCACTGAGTAGTTTCTGGGATAACTGCTACTTCCCATTTACAGGCTCAGAAACTGGGGTTCATGGCTACATATCCAGTGAGAGGCAACATCCAGGTCTGTTGTATTCCAAAGGCCACGCTTTTAATCACTGAACTATACCGTCCCATCATTTTGAAAGAAAGAATATTTCAAAACTATGACTTCCACTTCCTCTGTCCATCCTCCTGTAACCTACACTTCACCAAGCACATGCCATGTTGCTGTCAGTGGTATGGGCAGCCCAACTTAACCTGACTCCCCTTTGCTTCCTGGGGGCCATAATCTGTATCTCTGTGGCTATGTTCCTGTGTACAGCTGAAATGGAGATCCACCCTTTACTGGTGATTCTGAAGCTGCTCTATTTGTGCCCCAACACCAGGACCGGGAAAGCAGTCCTAGTGTGGGGCCCTCAACAGGCCACTGGGGGAGACTGTAGGCTGCGTACCACCTTCCAGTACTTTCCAATGGGAATAAGCCCCCTTCTCTGATGGAAAAGAGACTGTGGGACTCTGGGCTGGCAGCACCATTAGCAGACATCACCCTGGACTGCAAATCAGGAGTTTGGGATGCTGGTCTGGTCAGTGACCTCAGTTGATCACATGCCTTTGGGCAATTCCTTCTGCTTTTGTTAACTCAGATTCTCTACCTGTGAAATGAGGTGGGTAGGCCAGGTGATCTCACTGGTCAATTTAGGACCCTTGAAGATGCCACACAAGGAACTTGGATAAGGGGAAGGGGGTCAGGAAAAGGAGACAGAGACAGGAATCTTAGGGCCTTCCTTCCCCCATATAGCTGAAATTAAATCCCTTCCACCACAGTGGCAGCTGAAGCCCATGCACCACTTTTGCTTCGGAGGGCTGTGTGGGTAGATGTGTGCGGGAGGATTCATTCTTCTCTGGCCGCACTGCTGGGAACAGTCACTGGGCTCAGCTTTTGGCCTTCATCCCATGTAGGGGGCCTATGAGTTTCAGGCTCCACTCTGTACATGCATTCAGGGAGAGAGCCTACCTAGAAGTCTGCTGGGGATAGGGGTAGTGCATATGTGCATATGTGTCTGAGTGTGTGCAAGAAAGAGAAAAAAGCTCAAGACTAGTTAGTAACCTCACAGTGATATTTTCTTGTGGAAATTGGTGTAGATACGCAGGGAAACCAAGGTACAATATGTCTCTTTCACTAAGTGACTCAACTCCTAGGGGCTTAGCAAGATTTGGAAAGCAAAAAAGGTCATTCCTTTATTTTGCATGACTATTCAGGGCATTTTATGGAAAACCAAACTATTTACTCATGCCAGAGAGGTTAGAGGGAGTTTGTTACAGAAGGGATTGCCAAGCTCATCTGATGTCTCTCTCTGACTGCAGTCTGACTATGCATTCTAAAATATCACTTGTCAACCTCAGAAGCTCACCCTTCCAACCAGATGTTGTGGTATTGACACTTGGAGGTTCCACCAGGAGGTGTCGCATGGCCTGGCCCAGCCAGATGGGAACAAAAGCCTTGGTCCTGCCTACCCCACCTCCCCTTTCTTTCTGCTCCTGGTAGCCCTGCCTCCCCTGTTGGTGATGCAGTCCACTAGTCAGATCCCCTGAGTCATTCTCTTCTGGCTTTTCATGGCTCTGAGAGTAGAAGCATATTTTCCCTCTCCACAGATTCAAACTTTTTCTTTATTTTGTTTTTTTTTTTTTTTTAGCAAGATAGGATTTAAATAGTGAAAAGTAAAAGTATACTGTTTGATGAGTTTTGATAAACACATCTTCCAAGTAACTCACATACCTATTAAGATACAGAATGTTTCTATCACCCCAGAAAACCCCCTCAAGCCTCTTTCCAGGCAGTCCATGTCTCATCTTCCCCAGATAACTACAGAATTCTGCTTTCTATCATTGTAGATTAATTTTGCAAGTTCTAGAATTTCATTTGAATGGAATCATATAGTGTGTCCTCTTTTACATCAAGCTTCTTTCACTCAGTATAATATCTTTTAAGTTTGTCCATGCTGTTGTTTATTTTAGTAGTTCATTCCTTTCTCTATTTATACAATAGAGTTGAGCAGAACTCTGTTGTATAAATATACCGCAGGTTTTTTTTTTCTTTTTTTGCTATTTTCCTGTTGATGAACATCTGTGTTATATCCAATTTGGGGACATTCTGAATAAAGCTTTTTTTGGACATTCTTCCACTACTTTTTTTCTTTTTGGAGACGGAGTCTCACTCTATTGCCAGGCTGGACTGCACTGGCACAATCGGCTCACTGCAGCCTCCACCTCCTGGGTTCAAGCAGTTCTCCTGCTTCAGCCTCCCAAGTAGCTGGGACTACAGCACCTGCCACCATGCCTGGCTAATTTTTGTAATTTTAGTAGAGATGGGGTTTCACTATATTGGTTAGGCTGGTCTTGAACTCCTGACCTTGTGATCTGCCCACCTCAGCCTCCCAATGTGCTGGGATTACAGGCATGAGCCACCACGCCTGGCCCTCTTCCACTGCTTTTTAAATATACATGTGTTTTCGTTTTTTTCCAATAAATACCTACATATATATTTAACCTTATAAGAAAATGTCAGTTTTCCAAAATGTCTGTATAATTTTACAATGCAACTAGCATTAAAGTAGGTTATCTTTCATGTATTGAGTTTTAAAATATATTTTGATTATAAATCATTTATTAGTTATCTGTCTTCTAAATACTCTCCTAATCTGTGACTTACATATTGCTTTTCTTAGTGGTGTCTTTTGATGAGCAGAACCTTTTAATATTTGTGAAGTCCAGTCTATATTTTTATGATTCTTGGTTCTGCTAAGAAAAATTTTCTTATCCCAAATTGGCAAATATATGTTTTCTACTAGAAGTTGTATAGTTTTAACTTTCATATTTAGGCAAAGGATTCATTCAAATTAATTTTTGTGTATGATGGTGAGGTAAGGTTAAGGTTTATTTTTTTTCAATTTGATAGCTAGTTTTTCAAGCAACTTTTGTTGAACGGATTTTTTTCTACATTAAATAACTTTGGGGGCTTTGTAAAAATCACTGACTGTATAAGAGAGATTCTATTTTGCACTCTTTACTGTGTTCTATCTCTTTTTATATCTTGACAATCTGTCCTGTTTTGATTACATTTTCTTTATAGTAAGTCTTAAACACCTTACAATAAATATCAACATCATACCCCTTAGTGGGATCTCCAAGTGCCAAAATAAGACTACAAGAGTTATTTGATTTTATTCTTCTCTTTCAAAATTGTTTTCATCAGTCTAGGTTCTCTAACTTTTCATATAAATTTTATAATTGGCTTGCAAATTTAAAAAACACGTTGGAATTTTGACTGGATGACACTGAATTCATAGATACATTTGGGAAAATGTGTCATCTTAACAATATTGAATTTTTCATTCCATGAACCTGGTGCATCTTTCCATTTATTTAGGGCTCCTTTAATTTTTCTCAGCAATATTTATCATTTTAAGTCTTACACTTCTCCCTTTTATCTCTAAATATGTTATATTTTTATGTTATTCTATGCATCATTATATTGTAAATTTTATTCTCTTTTATTCACTCCCTTCCCTTCCCTTCCTTTCCCTTCCCTTCCCTTTCCTTCCCTTCCCTCCCCTCACCTCTCCCCTTCTCTCCCCTTTCCTCCCCTCCCCTCTCCCCTCCCTTCCCCTTGCCCCTTCTTCTCCCCCGTCCCCTCCTCCCCTTTCCTTCCACCTTGGGAGGTCTCAGACTCCTGAACCAAAGTGATCCTCCCACCTTGGCCTCCCAAAGTACTGAGATTACGGGCATGAGCCACCATTCTTGGCACCATGGGCTTCTTATTCTTATTCTCCCCTCTCCCCTCCCTTCCCCTCCCCTCCCCTCCCCTACCTCTCCTCCTCTCCTCTCTTCTTCTCTCCTCTCCTCTCCTGTCCTTTCCTTTCTGACAGGGTCTGGCTCTGTTGCCCAGGCTATGATGAACTGACGTAATCCTTGCTTACTGCCACCTCCACCTCCCAGGCTCAAGCAATTCTCCCACTTCAGCTGGAACTATGGGTGCATGCCATCTGGCTAATTTTTGTTTGTTTGTTTTTTGTAGAGGCAGGGTTCCACCATGTTGCCCAGGCTGGTCTCAAACTCCTGAACTAAAGTGCCAAGCAGCATCCAGAACCCAGAAGAATGGCTCAGGACTGAGGCCTCCTATTGAATGAGGAGGCAGGTGGCCCACACCTTCCAGAGACTCCTGCATTGCACTCAGGATTTTCCAAATACTGGCCTTCTAGTCTTGTATCCCTTAATAACATAAAACATTTTAAGTATTACTAAGACCACTGCAAGTATTGTTTTCACCCCAACTGCCTAGCAAAAGAAGACAGTTTGATATTATTATACCCATTTCACAGATGAGAAAACTAGTAGAGTTTAAGTGATACAGAGATGGGGTTTAATGCTCCATCTACTCTTCCCACTCCACCATCTGAGAAAATGTGATCTAAAGCCACCAAAAACATATAAGAAAATGTAGGTTTACCAGCCAGGTTTGGGAAAGGAGATGGGGTCTGTGGGCTCAAGAGAGAGTAGGGTTCTTGCCAAAGCCCTTCTGTACCCTAAGTTCAGACTCATCTTTGCCAGCACTGAATCTTCTGACCAAGTCAGCATAAAGCCTCAAAGGAAGATTTCTCATTTGTCAATAAAACCTTTTTGTTGTTTTTTAGCAGAACCCTTTTGTTGTAGTTTTATGTAGCAAGATCCTTCTGGTTGCTGTGGGTAACTCCTTGTCTTTCCTTGCATGCATGGGCTCTTTAATTTCATGCCCAACTTGCTGGGGAGGCATGAGTCTGGATTTCGACCATGACTTTAAGGCTCCCCAGCTGTCTCCTCTCTTGATCATTATTCATTAAGTCCCCAGTAAGGCAAGCCCATATCATTAGAGTCACATTCATGGAAGGCTACTAGGAACCTGAGAGTAATCTAATGCAGCTGCCAAATTTTGCAGAATGGAAATCAAAAGCCCCGAGTTGAGGGTGAGGGTGCTGGTGGTCACACAGCACTGGGACTTAGAACCCAGACCCCCCACCTCCGGCTCCCCAGCCCATAGTCTATCCTTCTTTACTTCCACTTTATATAATAGAGAGACAGCACACCAAGGCAATCCATATTTTCCCCAACCCCATGGGCCCTGAAAGATCTGGGATAAGAGCTGTGTTTTTGCCAGGAGTGGTGTCTCATGCCTGTAATCACAGCACTGTGGGAAGCCCAGTGGGGGAAGATCCCTTGAGCCCAGGAGTTCAAGACCAGGCTGCGCAACACAGTGAGACCCCATCTCTATTTTTAAAAAGCATAAAAATAAACACTAGAGCTATATTTTGCACGTAGAGAGTGTAACTTCCCCGCCCTTAAAGAGGAGGTCAATCAGAAGTCCGACAAACAGATCCTTGAGGACTGACGCTGTGAGTATTGAGGGGAGGGCAGTGAGCCAGCCCATGCCAGGCTGAGGTAAGGCCTCTCTTCCTTTTGAGCCCCTGCCCTCCTGGGTGGGTCAGCCTCATGATTTTTTGGCTGCAGTGAGGGACTAGTTCCAGGAAGCCCGCATGCCTGCAGGGCAAGCCAGAGGGGTGGTCCCCAGGATGGGACCCTGGGAGGAGCTGCCCCAGCTGCAGCCCAGGCAGATTCACCCGAGACAAATTTCTGGCTTCCTTTGGGCTCCTCCTCTTCAGCTCCTTGCAAGACCTCTTCCTCCTAAATACCCAGCAGAGTCCCCAGTTTCTAGCTTTGTTCGGGAAGCTAGGTCCTCTCAGGAGAGCATAGGCAGCTGCCCACTCCTCTGTGTCAACACAGCATCAGAAAAGAGGAAACGGTGGGGTGGCTCCCGGCTACTGAGCCTGCTGTGCGCCAGCAGTATGAGCAGGTTCTCCTGCGATGTCATCATCCTTGTCACGCAGCCCCATGAGGGGCCCGTCATGAGCCAGTTTTACAGCAGGAGTTTCTGAGAATCAAGCAACCAGCCCGAGTTACAATAAGAGACGGCAAGACTGTTAGAACCAGGGCATGTTAGTTCTAAAGTTCATGTCCTTTTCCATGCCAAGCAGCCTCTGGGCTGGGCCACTTCTTTGGTCAATTGAAGGAAGGAATAGGAATGGCCAGTGTGGGGGTCACTGCTGCTAGCCGCTTCTTCATGCAGCTCCTGGAGGGGTCACTCACTCCATCCAGGTTCTGGCAGTCATGTCCAGGTGGGCTTGAAGGCAGCTACAGAACTTCCTGACAATGTGCTGACCTTGAATCCTCATCACTGGGGGCATAGTCCTACAGCAGGAAGGCAAGGAAAGGGCCAAGAGACTTCAACACCGGGGCCCTGAAATCCTGCACAGCCCTCTGGGCTGGCCCTATGCTGTCACTGCACCTTCAGCTATAGGAACCCAAAAGGGCTCAAAACCCTAACAGCAGTTCACAACTGTGCTTCAGCCAAGACCCAGGGCCCTGGCTCCCCTGGGCTGAGTAAGCCTCGCTGTATAAATCCATGGGGGAATCTGGTGCTTTCTCCAGCAGAAGGAATGGAGATTCAACAGGAAGCCTGTGCCAGCTGCGGTGGGGCTCCTCAGGGTATGAAGCATTCAGGAGCCACCCAGGAGAAGGGAGAGAAACCTGGGGAAGACTTGCCCCATCAGAGTGTTTGTTATCATCCAAGATCTCCCAGTTAGTGTCTCATCAAATATTTGGGACAGCAGCTCTGTATCCAGAAGCTATTAATAATTCAAAGTCATCACAAAGCTCTGTCTCATGTGTTCAGTGTCCCATGTGCTGTGCATTCCCTCACTCCACAGACTACGGAAGGTCTCTGGGTCTTGCAGAAACTACAAGGACCAAGAAGCTCCAGGCCTTGCCCCAAGGCTGGTGCCTGGCAAATCGTAGGTACCTGCTTGCTAAGGATGTGTTGGCTGACCAAGGAAGGAGGAATGTCTGAGCTATGCTTTGAATTTAAACTATGAGGAGGGCATCTTCCATAGAAGGAAGGGTTTGTGCAAAGGCCCAGAGTGAAACACTGGGACAATCTCTAGTGCTTCAGGTGAAGGGGCCAGACTTCTTACTCCTCCGCCTTGCTTCTTACTTGGATTCAGCAAGAAACAGCCACAAAAGAGGTTTTGAAAGGCCCCAGCAAGGTGATAGACACCACTAACTGCAAACAGAGCCAACAGCCACTTTCTGCCCCTGTTAGAAGGGAGACCATCTGTCAGGACCATGTTCAGCCGCGTGGGCAACCTGTCACATGGTGGTGCCCTGCAGGCAGAAGCTCCTCTCCAATCAGAAGGGGGTTCCCACATCTCCCCCAACCAGTCTTTTCCCCTGTGAAAAATGGTTAGAAACATCCTGAGGACTTGACAAGCAAGCTGGATGTAGAGAACACCTGTCACCCACCAACATCTGAGAAATAAAACCCTGGGTGCCTTAGCACACTGTTGTTTTTGAAGATTCTTTGACTATTTCTGAATATTCAGCTGGGAATATTCTTTTTCCCAACCCCCAAAAGACTCATGGTCAGCCTTTATCTCTCTGTAACCTTTCTCTCTCTCTCTGTCTCTCTCTCTCTCTCACACACACACACACACACACGCATACACACACATGTACATGCACACGCACACACACACACACATGCATACACAACTTTGTTTTCTTCCTTCTAGGAATAAGGAGCAAACTAAAGCCCACGGCACATGGTGGTAGCATCAGACCACACTGTCTGTGATGTCTTTCTTGTTTATAACTCTCTCTACAGTTAGAATTATTTGTTCTATTTTCTTCTTTCCTCAGAAAAACTGTCCTAAAAGGACAGGGACTACATCCCAAGTTCCAAGTATATAGCCAGTTATTTTAGTAAGGATATTTGTGTTTGTAGTGGACAGAAACCGAATTTTAACTAGCTCAGGCAGAAGAGATTTCTTGGGCTTCGTGTACCCTTGAGCCAGGAGCATCTGGACCTGCAGATGTCTGGAAGCAGGTGCTGGAATGCACCCTCTCCGACTCCTTCTCTCCCCACCATTCACCCCTCCTTCTTACTCCCTGTCAGCTTTCTTCCCCATGCTGTTTTCACTGGTCTGATAGCCAGAGACTTGTGAATCTCATGTCTTATCAATTTACCTTTAAAGGGAGCCCAAACCTCCTTTGTTTGAGCATCAATGTCTGATATTTCAAGCTCCCTAGTTAGGTGGTGACTTGTTACAGCAGCCCTAGGAAGTGAATGCACCATGTTACAGAGGAGCAACTGGCATGGGGAGGTGAAAACACCTTGCCCAAAGCCACAGGACCAGGAAGTGCCAGAGGTGGAATATGTCAGAAGGCAGGAACAGGGCGCCAGGGCCTGAAACAGACCAGCAGGCCTGGCCTTGCCATTCAGTCCTGCAATCCCAGGCACCCTGCTGAGCAGGTGGCACAGTGTCCTTGGTCTCACTCTGTGCTGGGTGGCTTTGCTTCTGGGATAGAGCTATGGTCTGGCTGTTACCTTCACCTCCCTGAGGCTGCTCCTCAGCCTCTACCAAAGTCCCGCTTTCCAGCCTGGGTCTTGCCTTTGGCCAGACCTCCTTCCCCTTTGTCACTCATGTGCCGTTCCTGGGAAGTGGGGACTCCTGCCAGGCTCTCAGGCATCCATAAGAATTGCTTAGCCTATTGGCAACTGCCATTTATGGCCCTGGCTAAGTTGGTCTTCCATGTGTCTAAAACCTTCCCAAACCCCAAACCACTCATGGTCAGCCTTTATTCTTTTCTAGCTCCTCATTATAAAAGTAATAGGCATTTGTCAACATTTGGAAATACAGAAATGTAATCCCACCTCCTCAACCCAATGGTGTGAGCATTTCTGTGTGTTTATTTATTATTTTTAAAATACTTCTTTTTAACTGTTTTTCTCAGTTGGGACTGTACTGTGAATTGTTCTTTTACTTATGGTATAACAAAACTAGTCCACATGCATCTCGACTTCTCAGGACACACTCTCACCACTGCCTGGTGCTGCATTCAATGGATTTAGCACAGTCCACTTGACCGCCCTCCAAATGCGGATGGTGGGAGGAGTTGTAATTTTTCAGAATTTTAAATAATGTAATGAGCATCACGTTTTTCATATTATGGTTTTTGTTTTGTTTTGCTATTTTTTGGTTTTTTTTTTTTTAGAAGAATTCCAGAAGTGGAATTGCTGAGCACAGACAGCTTGAAGAGTCTGGGTGTTCATTGCCAAGTGACCTTCCGCGGTGGCGGTGCCTATGTGCTCACCGGAGCCCCCTCTCACCGTCCTCAGGGAAGGGTCTTCCTTTTCTTCTCAATGCTTGTTCATTTGATGGGTAGAAATTTGGTTCCTCTTTCTAGTTTGCATTTCCTTGATTACTGATGAGGCTGAGCGTTTTAAATAGACAAGTCCTTCACATTTCCTTGTTGGCGCATTTTCTAGTTGCCTCCTGCACCCACGGTTCCATTCCTGCCTTGGCTCTTTCTTATTAGTTTCTGGGAACACTTCCCTTGGCTTGTGAACCCTTTTCTGCCATGCTCATTTACTAATATTGCCCAAATTGTTTGGTTTTTAAATTTTAAATAATCTTTCATTGTTCCAGAAGCTCCACGTGTGCATCATAGAAAATGGAAAATATACTCACACAAAAATAAAAAGGAAAATTATCACATTCCTACCACCCAGAAATTTCCACTGTTAACACCTCAGCACACATATCGTTCCTTTTTTACTTCACCAAATGAGATCATTCTGCACATAATGTCTTATAATCTGATCTTTTCAGTAGAGGATCCCACTATGCTGTCTGTTTGGAACATTTTAATGTTATCTAATACCCAGACCATATTCTGATTTTCCTGATTGACCCAACAATGTCTTCTAGGGCTGACTTTCATAAAGCAGCATGTGATGCAGGACCCTCAGGTCATCTGTTTATGGGTTTAGGTCCCTTTGAGCTCAGCAAAGTCCCAATGAAGTGATACAAACTTAATGAAGAGACTAGGCTAGTTTCTGAAGTCAGACCCACTAGCTGGATTTGTCCAGCTGCTTTTCCCTTCCTCCTTCCCTTCCTCCCTTCCTCCTTTCCTCCATTCCTTCCCTTCCTCCCTCCCTCCCTCCCTTCCTTCCCTTCCTCCTTTCCTTCCTTCCTTCCCTCTCTCCCTTCCTTCCTTCCATCTCTCCCTTCCTTCTTTCCCTCTCTCCTTTCCTTCCTTCTCTCTCCCTTCCTTCCTTCTCTCTTCCTTCCTTCCTTCCCTCCCTCACTCCCTCCCTCCCTTCCTTTTTCCTTTCCTCCTTTCCTTTCATTTTTCCTTTCCTTTCCTTCCTTTCCTTTCCTTTCCTTTCCTTTCCTTTCTTTCCTTTCCTTTCCTTTCCTTTCCTTTCCTTCTTTCCTTCCTTTCCTCTTTCCTTTCTTTTTGATGGAGTTTCACTCTTGTTGCCCAGGCTGGAGTGCAATGACGTGATCTCGGCTCACTACAACCTTCGCTTCCTGGGTTCAAGCAATTCTCCTGCCTCAGCCTCCCAAGTAACTGAGATCACAGTTGTGTGCCACCACGCCCCGCTAATTTTGTGTTTTTAGTAGAGCCGGGGTTTCACCATGTTGGTCAGGCTGGTCTCGAACTCCTGATCTCAAGTAATCCACCTACCTTGGCCTCCCAAAGTGCTGGGATTACAGGCGTGAGGCACTGTGCCCGGCCTTTGTCCAGCTGCTTTCTCATGATGTCATTAACTTATTCCCCTCTCCCCTGAATTTTCTGTGACCAATTTTTTTTTGCCTGTAACCAACATGCATGAGTTCACTGACTTCTCCTTTAATTTTGTCTCTCACTTTGGACTTGTGGGCCTCCTGCTGTGAGCTGTGGAAAGCCTGTCTCTGTGTCTTCTTTCTCCCCCTACAGGTTGGATGTTCTCATCTGGCCCTTTCTGGAATTTGGAGGAATCTTTGAACAACTCTAACATCAGAGCCACCTGTAAAGGACAAGGCACTTGCCACCCTGAAACTCACCACAAATTCCCTGGGAAGATAATGAGCTGGGCTGAAAACGGAGGCCTGAGAGGTATACCAGTCTCTGGCAAAAAAAC
Organism: Cacajao melanocephalus; assembly: GCA_963573385.1. Taxonomy (NCBI): domain Eukaryota; kingdom Metazoa; phylum Chordata; class Mammalia; order Primates; family Pitheciidae; genus Cacajao; species Cacajao melanocephalus. The sequence goes on from CAUYLG010008742.1 coordinate 64,325, forward strand.
CTCCTTCAAAGAAAAGCTGAAGCATACATTTTACACATTTTTCTAATTTTAGAGATTACTCTGCCTCAGCCACCTGCCTCAGAATAAAAAATATTCCAGTCCCCGAGTATTCAATCTGCTTTAGCGGCACAGACCTTTCCACAAGACCAGCAGGGGTCTCTTCCCAGGGACTGCGTGTTCGTAGGAACAGTTACTCATGGGGTCTGTTCTGAAAGAGAAGCTTGGCATAGAATGCAGCAGAAGAAAAGCAAGAAGGCTGGATAAGAAGAGAGGGAGAGAGAAACACAGGTCTCATTTGCGGCTCTGACTACACACTCTATGCACCCCGAAGAGCCAGCGGCAATGCCTTGCAGGGTCCAATCCCTGGAGTCAGAGCAGCCATGCTGGGGCTCCTGGTCCTGTAGGTGCACTGATCCTCTCTCCAGATTCCAGCTTTCATTGTTCAATTGTACCACAGGGATAATCATAACTACATCGCAAGACTGCATGACCGCAGGAATAACAGAGAAACACATGTGCAGAGGCTGCTGAGACATCACACACCTGAGCAGGAGGTCCCGGAATGGTTCTGTCCATGCTCACATTCATCGGACCAGCCACCAGCGGGTAGATGAGCCAGAAGGTGAGTTCTCCCAGGTCTTGTCAGGTGGATATGCTCTTGGGAGCTGGTCCTTTTAGTACGGAGGCTAAAGGGAGTTGCTCATCATGTAACCACAATGTTGCCCTGTTCTTGCCCCACCTTGTTGAGTCTCAGGCTCCATAATCACCACCACCACCCTGCCCATCATGAGTATTTCATACTTCGTGGTCCACAAACGTGAGCTGTTCACAAAAATAGTATGTGACATTTACAACCACTGAGATGCCAGTGTCTGAAGACATCTTTACCTGTGATCCCTCAGGGCATCTCTGATCCCCATTCTTGGCCTTATTCCTTTCTCTCTTCCTCTTCCATTGAGGGAAACGCTGACCTTATGGCTACACCAATGGTAGAAATAAAATCAACCGAAGCAGCCTAATTCTGTGCATCCAGGACTGTCCTGGGATACAGGGGGTGGTCTTGGATTTAAGTTCAGCATTCTCAAGTTACCAGTATATCTCCAGGGTCCCAGGGACACCAAACGTGGAGCAGAGTGTGTCTCTGGCATGCACACGTGTTCATTCATTTCCCACATCCACACTAGTTATCAGGCTGATAGCACCAGGGATGTGCTGGTAGATGGTGGACGCAGCCTTACTCCCAGGGAGCTCACAACCTGGCTTGAGAAGAGCAGGTAAGCAGGGAATCACAGTCTAGGATGGAAAGTCTGTGGAGGGGCCCTAAGGAGGGTTTCCTGGGTAGAGTGAAGGGTCAGTGGGGACCTGAGAGCTGAGTGGGAGTTGGGCTAGGAGGCAGTGGTACAGAAAATGACATCCACTGACAATGCTGTGCAGGGCATGGGAAGGGCGCTCTGGGGAAGCGTGTGGCATGGCTGACTCCTTCCCAGCACACAGGAGGGGCGGGGGGCCCACAGGCTTCCAGGCGAAGCTCCATGCTGAAGACAGTGGGAATCCCGGGCCGTTTTAAACAGAGAAAGGCGTAGGCAGAGCTGCATCTCAGGAGCCCACTCCAGCGGTATGCATGGATGATGGTGGGAGGAAGGGCCTGTGTGCAGAATTCCACATGAGGATGAGACTCGCTCCTCCGTGGGAATCCAAGAATTCCCTTCTTTGTGTTCCGGAGAACAGAGCATGGATGGGGATCTGGACACTCACTTTCTGGTCCCACGTGGGGCAGTAGGTGACCTTTGGCAAATCCCTTCACCTTGTCTTACCTTATTTTCTTTATCTGTAAAATGAGTGTAATGCAGAACTCTGCATATATACACAAAGATGAATGTCTAGGGATGGTCATTGTGACATAATTCAAAATACAAGAGACAGAAATAACTTAAAAGTCCATGATTAAGGACCTGGAAAAAAAGAGATCAGCCAACAAGAGAGCACTGAAAATCCTTAAAAAATGAGGTAGCTGATTGAGAAGGCTCCTTCAGGCAAACTGTTGAGATCAATTTCAAGACGATATATATTGTATGGCAGCATTCATTTTAAAATATATTCACACGAATATGTATGTACATGCTTGGAAAAGGGCTGGATGTTCCAGAACCTTCATGGAGGGAGCTGGGGTGGGAAGAGGCATGGAAGGGGTTGGGGCCAAAGAGTGACCTTTCACATCCAACTCTTATTTACCATCCCTTTGCTTCTTTTATGAGATACATTGATATCACCTCTGTGACAGCCACTTGATACCTGAGGCTGGGAGGCGGGAGTATGGGCGGTGGGTGGTGGGCTGTGAGCCCTGAGTTGGGGGTTGCAGGACTGAGGAAGGGTGCAAGCTGAGCGCCACAGTGGCTCCACCCACCGCTTCCACCAGGGGGCAGCAGGGGACACAGACACCTGACTTACAGCCAGTGAACCTGCGCCAGGTGGTCTAAGTTTCCAAGTCTCCATTGGCTCATGGGCTGCACAGAAATAATGAGCCACATGCCCCCACCTTGGGGGAGGGCCCGATGAGGCAGTGGATATGCAGATGCTCAAGTAAGGGATTCCTACTACCATGCTACAGAGTAGAACCAGCACTCCATCGTGAGCAGAACTGAGTGGTCATTCACTGCTAATCAGCATCTCCTTATTTATTGTCACAGTCATTGTTAGGTGTTGTAAGCTCCGTTTTATAGATGAAAAACAAGTTTCCGTAACTTGCCCGAGGCAAGGTGGAGAATGTGACCCCAGGTGGCAGTGCGGAACCCAAACCCTGTTTGCAGGTTTATAGGTGGTGGTGCCTGGACGCCATGATCCTAGGTACTTGCCCATGCCAGGGCCTCCACAAGTGGGTATTCAGTCTTCCCATCACTCGGGCATGCCAGCCCATAGGTGCTTCCTCCCGCTGTGGGCCAGGTCCTGAGCCAGGTGCTAGGGCAGAGAAAATGGACTCCCCAGGACAGGAAACTCTCCCCACTGCCCTTGCTCTCTGTTTGCCAAGTCCCAGCGAAAACTCACCCTTGAGCTTCCCATTGCTCAGCATGTGCAGTTAACTCTACCTTCTGGAAGCGAAACGTAGGCTCTTATATGTGCTTGATACAAAAGAGGATTTGCTCCCTGGGTCCCTATTCAAGGAGGATTTGCACTTCGCAAAGAAATGTGTTCACCCTGAAAGTCACGGGGCTAAGAGGAGTCTATGGATTCAAATGTGACTACACAGTGTGGAAAACTTGCCAGCACCTCCCTATCGTTGAGGCTGCTTAGGAAAGGGATTGACATCTCCATCCTGATTTATCCATATTGTTCGCTAGTGGCTCTAGGTTCCATTAATTGAGTCACTTTCTCTTCCTTCCATCCCCAGGAACAAAAGAAGGTGTGGAGATCCCGTGGGCGCCAGCCCTTGGCTGCAGGCCAGCCCCTCTGGCTGCTCTCTGGAACAGCTCACCACTGGCAGCTTCTGAAGCCTCTTCGCATCTGTGGTTTCTTCTTTTTACCTGAAAATGGCTGCAAATCCTTGTGCAGGATAGCAAAAAGGCCAGGAGCTGCCTCTAGGGTCTATTAAGGGAGCAGAGGAGATTGGTGACATTTTAACATTCAAATACTCCTCTTCAAATACAGTTTCTGGCCTTTAAAGCCTGACCCCTCCCACCCGTGTCACCTCACCTTGGCCCATTGTGGTCCAGATGCTTAATTCTTTGTTCCAGACGCTGTACCAACACCTACCCACCTCACCACCAGCGCGCGCGCGCGCGCGCACACACACACACACACACACACACACACACACACACTTTCTCCTATGAGTTCCTTTTCATTACCTTTCCCTCCAAACCCTGGTTCTGTAGCCTTTAGATTTGTATTTCTCAATTCAGGCCTGAGATTTCTCTCCACATACAATTTCCAGGGTGACCACTGCATAATCTACTTCTAGCCTAGAATGTCAACATCAGCTTATATATTGACAATCACATTTGGGCCAACCAAACATGGAAGGATGTCAGTGTGTCCTGTATAGAAGTTTTGGTGGATAAGAAAAAAAGCAGGACATCATGTGGATGGCACCAGTGAAGGCATTTAACTGAGAACTGGACTCTTTCTAGCCCTAGTGTGAGAGGATATTGCCAGAGAACCACGTGTACTCTATGGGTTTGTCTCTGTGTGCACCAGTGTACAGCTACAATTATAAGTACCCATGAAAAAAAGTTTTGTTTCCAATTCCAGCAATAATTGGATTAGGCACCTCTTTGATTAGGATGTAAATAATTCCCCAACACTAACTATCTTCAGTGCCATAAAGTAGCTTTTTAGAGTTATCAAGGGACAGGACACCTCATTAAAATACTAGCATTTGCGGATAGTTCCTGGAAAGTTTCAGTTTCATGCAGGCTCTAAATATCCAGCACTCGTAAATTGACCCTTGGCAGAACCGATGCTCCTGGTTACACTTTATTTTTTCAAACTTCCTTGGCATGCATTTTACCTCCATTTTACAACAGCTTTATTGAGATACAATTAACATATCATGGAATTCACCCATTTAAAGTACACAATTCAATGATTTTTAGTATATTCAGTACTCTGAATGTACTAAATATACTGAGTATACAACCACTACCACCTCTAATTTTGAAAGCTTTTGGATCCCCTCTACTACTATAATTAAGAAACCCCATTTCCACTAACAGTTAGGCACGCCCATCCCCACTCCATTGCCAACTTTCAACCCAACCACCTCCCTGCAGCCTGGCTATCACTAATCTTTCTATCTCTATGAGTTTGCCTATATCTGAGCAGTTCATATACTATTCACCCTCGAACAACTTCTTACATGTGGGTCCACTTGTAAGAAGATTTTTTTCAATAAAAGTTATACGCAGTGTGCCTACCTCTCCTGCCTCCCCTTTCACCTCTTCTATCTCTTCCAACTCTACCATCCCTGAGACAAAACCATCTCCTCCTCCTCCTCCTCCTCCTCCTCCTCCTCCTCCTCCTCAGCCTACTCAATGTGAAGACAAAGGATGAAGACTTTTATAATAAACTACTTCCACTTAATGATTCACTTCCATTTAATGACTAGGAATTATATTTTCTCTTCCTTATGATTTTCTTAATAACATTTTTCTCTCCAACTTACTTTAGTATAAGAAAACAGTATATAATACACATAACATACAAATATGAGTTAATCAACTGTTTATATTATTGGTAAGGCTTCCAGTAAACAGTAAGCTATTATTAGGTAAGTTTTGGGGGAATTAAAACCTAATGTGGACTTTCAACTGCACAGGGGTTGGTGCTTCTGCTGCTAACATTGTTTAAGGGTCAACTGTACATGCTATCAAATGTTGTGTGGTTTTTCTTGAGGAACTTCTTTCAATGATCACAATGTTGTCAAGGTTCATTCATGTTGTATCATGCATCAGTGTTTCCTTCCTTTTAATTGCCAAGTAATAGTCCATTGTACAAATATATCATATTTTGTTTATTTGTGCATCAGTTGAGGACATTTCTATGTTTTGGCTATTATGATTACTGCTACTATGAACATTTGTGTACAAGTTTTTGTGTGAATGTGTGTAGACTTTCAATTATATTGGTTATATATCTAAGAGTAGAATTTCTGGGTCATATGGTGATGCTATGCTTAACACATTCAGAAACTGCCAAACTACTTTCCAAAATGACCACACCATTTAAAATTCCTACTGGGAATGTATAAAGGTTCTAATTCTCCATATTTTTTTTGCCAACTCTTGTTATCTGACTTTTGGATTATATCCATTCTGTGAGTTCCAAATGGAATGATATGTCATTGTGGTTTTGATTTGTGTTTGATGAGTAATGTTGCTGAACACCTTTTTATGTGCTTTTGGCCACTTGCACAGCTTCTTTGAAGAAATGTCTACTCAAATTATTTGCCCAATTAAAAAACTGTGTTGTTTGACTTTTCCTTTGAGAGCTTTAAGAGTTCATTACGTATGCTAGATACAAGTCTGTTATCAGATATGGTTTGCAAATACTTTCTCCCATTCTGTGTTTTGCATTCATTGTCTTAAAGTCAAAATTAGATTAAATATAGATCTAGATATGAGGCAACATCTTTCTACTTTTGAATCCCAAACTCGACATTTAGTTTCAGCAAAACTACATCATCTCTCATGTCACATCAAACTAATGTAATAATTTAAATGCTATTGGCTTTATAGTTTTAGTTTTTAGTTTTTTTATAAATGTGCTTTACTTTTATAGTTCTGTAGAAGCTACCTACAAAATTAAGGAATTGATATACAGTCTTATATTTGAATATATTTAAATAATATTATAAAAAGAATAACTTAAATCAACACTTTCCTTTAAGAGGTAACCTTTTATTTTTCAAAAACTGCCTTAGCCTGTAAATTCCATGGGGCTAGACAGCCTCTGCTGTATTCACCATGGCATTACCTGAGCTAGCACATACAAAGTGCTCACCAAATAACAGGGCTAACCAAGTGTTTTCTGTCTCAGGTGCAATGAAATATTGGGCACAAATCAGACATTCGAGGAGGCCAAACAGTGCACAAAGAGTGTTTCTCTCTGGCATTAAAAATACATAAGAATGGAAAATCAGATAGAAAATAAAAGCGTCTGTCTGCATTAGCAAAGAATAGAATCAAGCAGTTCAGTCGGCCACAGAAAAATGGAATAGGAAGAATGTTGGAAATAGCTTTCTTATCGTCTTTGCATACAAATTTGTGTGCCCTGATTTCAGCCCATGACCCTGAGCCCTCTGCTGCTGCTCTTCCCTCATTTGGTAGCTGTCCCTGCTCCCAGATTGTATTGGCTTGGGCTGTCCCTATGTCTACAACACTTTTAGAAAAAAAACCCGTGTTGCACCCTTCATGGAGCTGGCCCCACTTCTGACCCAGATTCTGCCAAGGAAGAGTAAAATCTAACCTTAAATAAGCTCTTCCTATATTCCACATACTTTGCATTTCATCCTTGCCACTGCTCTGCAAGAGGGTTATTAGCATCTCATTCTGCTGATGAGGAAACTAAGGCCAGGAGAGGTGAAATTTCTCCCCAAGGTCACTCCATAGGTGAAGGGCACAGCTGGGATTCCTTTTTAGATAAAAGGACTCAAAAGCCCCAGGCTTGCCTCTTTATCCTGCCACTCCCAAACAGCAGTGCGGTCTATTTGACCACTTGAGCTACTTGCAAATTTACACTGAGTGAGTCACAGAGACTGGAATCCATCACAGAGGCCTATCGGCCCTGATGCCCAGCAGAGTTTGTTGCAGTCTCTGCCTCCTGCTCGTTTTAGAGAAGAGCTGATTTTCCAATAAGATCTGAGGGGCAGGGCGTCTTTCCAGTACCACCAGTTCCATGTCCTAACCTGCATGAACACAGCAGACACACAGGCTGAGAGAAGTCTCATTTCCCTCTCTAGAGGGAAGGCCTGCTAGTGGATCACAGCGGCATCACTCCTTCTTTTTCTTCCGAAGGCTTTGGTCTGCCACACTCAGCCACTTCAATGGCTGTTGCATTCTGTGTTCCCCAAGAGAGCTTTCCACGGGCTTCCATTTCTGCAGCTTTAAAAGGCATCCGATCCAGGAGCTTCATTCAAGGAAGGTCAGTGGCACAGCCTGATGTCAGGCTAGAGATCAGGGACATTCAGAAGAAAACCTTATCATAGTCAGCCCCGGTCCGGCATGTGTCCCTGACATCAGAAGGCAGAAGAGGATGGATGGATGGTGAACCCAAGTAAGTTTGCAGAAACTGGCTGTTAAAGCAGCTCAAACCTCTCTCATTAGGGGTAAAAAATCTAACAACTTGATCTCTGCATTTTGTGTGGGCCCAATCTCTTCTAAAGGAATGGGAACTCGGCATTTGCTTCTGAGAGGAGGCTGTCAGGAGAAATGAGGGAGGGATCGCCTTGGATTCTGAAAACGTCACTCTCTCTCTCTCTCAATTGACATGTGAAGCCCCACAGAGGGCTTAGATCACAGTGACAAAAGTCCCATGTAAGGGCACTGGACTCTGCCCCAGCTGGTAACAGCATCCCAACGCAGGCTCCTTGGACAGCAAGAGGAAGGCTGCATCGCCAGGGAGCTGAGGATGCGTCAGAGCACGGGGCTGCGTCCCTGGAGAAGGCTCCCATGTGGGTGCTCCTCACACACCCTGAGGGAGGCAGTCAGGCTTTGGGGCTGGGTATATGCAAAGTAAAGCAGGGAAAAGACTTCTGATTTGTAGGCAAAGATGATAAGGAAGCTATTTTAAATATCCTTTCTATTCCATTTTTCTGTGGCCAACTGAACTGCCTGATTCCATTCTTTGCCTGATACGACAAATGCTTCTTCATTTCTCCTGATTTTAGGTTATTACCCATTTTTAATGCCAGGGAAAAATACTGAAATGCTGACTTTGTGCACCGTTTGGCCTCCTCAAATGTTTGATTTGTGCCCAATATTGCCATTGCACTGGTATGGAAAACACTTAATTAGACCTGTAAAAATTTAGCCAATTACATTTTCAAACACTTGGCAAATTCTCCACGTGCAGACAATTAACAGACGGTTTCCAATTTCATTAGGCTGTTTGTTTTTGTGTTTAGAGGTGCAAGGCCCAGGGCACATGGGTTGAAGTTTACACAGAGCTAGTATCAGTCCAGAGGTGTTCACAGAGGCCTTTCTGCTCTATTTATTTCATTTGAGTATGTGTTGTCTTTAAATGGATTTTTCATGGTATAAAAAGAAAAATAAATTTTTCATAAACTGAAAGAATATGATGCATCTGGATAGTATTTTTAAAAGAACTTTTAAGTCCATGCTTGTACATAAATAATTCAGTCTGTTCATGATCATCATATTGATAAATTCATTGCAGCTTTGGAGAGAGCTGTCCACAGGCAATACATGTCCTGAATAGAATGTTCCAGCTTCCTGAGGGATCTGAGGCATGCCTACATGGTGGGGATTTTGGGGATCATGACCCATATTTCCATAATCCTTATTGAAGCACTTTCCATATACTTGGTACCATGCCTGGAGCTAGAGATACCAGTTAGGATAAGGTGCAGTTCATGATCTTAAGGAGCTCATGGTGTTGATAATGGACATTTACCTGGGTCACTGTAATATGGGCAGAGAGGGCTCATCACATCAGAATAGGTACAACATGTTATAAGGGCCCCAAACAAAGTTTTATTTCAACTGCAGATTAAGCAAAGACTTTACGGAAGAGGTGGCATTCCAGCAGGTCTTGAAGGAGGGCCCAGAGTTTAACTGTATGAAATGGGGATGGGAGTGAGGCCTCGGTGTGAGGAAGGACACAGTATGAAGTTCTGGGTGCGTTAGGGGAAAGAAATGCACTCCAAGTATGTAGATTATTGTAAATGGAGAAGTTATCAAATTAGTGCCAGAGGAAGTTGTGATGCCAAGGGAGTCAAGTGTCAGAGGCTGGGAACTGCTGGGGGTGTAGGAGGACAGCAAGAGGCCCAGTTTGATGTGAGTGGGGACCCCAGGAAGGAAAGAATGAGAGGAAGACAAGGCAGGTGGCCTGAATAAATCATAACATTTCTGCTCTATCCTTAGTCGTATTGCAGGGGCCAGAAAATGTGGAGCCCAAGGCAAGCCAACATTGCCTGCAGGGTGGAGAGATCTTGATACTGGTTTCTAGGTGTTTTCTACTCCAATGATGCACAACATCTTCCATATGTGTAGAGGGAGGCATCTCCCAGTTTACCCAAGAGAACAGCGCCACCCTCATGGGACTGGTGACGTTCCAGATGCCTCAGGCCCCACTGGGGCTTCCTCATTTTAGAAAAGGATGACACATAGAGGATGCGAACGGAGGCAAGAATCTGTCAAAAGTGACACAGACAGAACTGGCGGGGACCTCAGCAGACTCTCCCCCCTGCCTAGTGTCTCCTTCTGGGGAGTGATTGTGGGTCACATCCTTGAGTTCCTGTGGCTTAGAGACTTCAGTAAGATGAGTCACCAGTAGCACTGGTTTTCACTTGAAATCTTTTCATGTGCAGTCATATAGCACACAGACCAAACTGGATTTAGAAACTCAATTCTGCCCTAGAGCTACAAGTAGTCTTGGGAGCTTTCGCTCATTAAAGGCAGGATTTTTCTTTGGCCATCTATCTGGACATTAGAATCATAGACTATTAGACGTTAGCGAAGTTTTAGAATTCGTCCAGTCAGTGCCACCCTCTGAAAGAAACCTCTCAAGTATTTCTCAAATTGCCAGTCATCATTTTTGCCCAAACACTTCCAGCGATGAGTCACCTGTTCAGTTAGTAACTTATTACGGGGTCAACCTGCTGTAAAGTCAACGCACTGTTCAAGCTTCTGCATTTCCAAAGTTGCTTATCCATCTAAGTAAATGATTGCAGTTTTGATCTTTTAAGTCAATGCAGTTTGAGATCGAGCTGACCCAGCCTAAGTCTGTAGTTGAAGAGGCCGAGGGAGTCAGAGAGCTGAGTCTCACCCTTCAGTGTGGTCTCTTGGCCATAGCTGACCAGAGCACCTTTTCTTTTTCAGCCTAGTGTCACTGCCCTGGTTCAGAACTTCATCATCACAAGCCTTGGTGTGTGTGACAGTGTCTTGATCACCCTCCTTTATGCTGCTTCCTCCTAGTCCTGGCTGCTTCCCACTCCACCATTGGATTGAGTCCAACTCCTCTATAGCCTTAAATCTTTGCTAATTTTCTTCCTCCTCCTACTCATTTTCCAAACTCCACCCAATAGCCCAAGGTCTGGCCTCATCTCACCATCCAGCCCCACCAACATCAACCTCAGCAGCCTGTGTTCTATTCCCATGAAATCAACTGCTCACTAGCCAGCATTCTTACATCGCCATAATTCTGCGAGTCTTCTCCTTCCTGCCCTTGGCCGTCTTTCCAGACCCAATTTAAATGCTACTTTTATTTTATTTTATTCCCTCAGCCCCTCAGCCTTGGATTGACCTCCCAGGACCCCTTTTCTGGGCTGCATCACACTGAGCATCCCCCTCTGGAAGCTCTTACCCTTGCACCTGAGATGTTTGTGTGCATCTCCACATCCTCTGCTGAGCTGCACACCTTGAAGACTAAGTTATGGCTTGGTCATTTTTGTGTCTTCAGTACCTGGCACAGAGCAGATGATCAGTTTACAGTAATGGAATCCATGAATGAATGAATTAATTAATGAGGTCAATGCCTGTGTGTCTACCTGGAACTGCCAAGCAGAGGTTGGTGAAACCACTCAATCACCAACAACCATGGCAGGTCCTGCTTGGTACAAATAGACTGTGAAGAAAATAAGACACAGCCTCTTCTCTCAAGGAGTCTAATTGGGCAGGCAAGACATAAACGTTTAAAGAGTGATGGTCTTGACCAAGGCTAGCCTCTGCCCTGCACATCTTTTGAAATTAAGTCAATCTCGCAGTGCTCTGAAAACACACAAAACTCAGTGTGGCTTATTTACCTGGCAGGTATTAATGCCAAGTCTGGGAGTCTCCTTCTGTTGGGAGCTATGCCACTGGTAGAGGCCACCTGGGGCCAGCAGATCTGCTGGGTGAGTCTTATCTTGGAAAGCCTGAGTAGTGACAATACCTTCTTCTTTTACCTCTTTTTTTTTTTTTTTTTTTTTTTTGGTCTCCTTTGAGTCACGAAGATCAGGGAGGTAGTAGTAGTATTTCCACTTTGCAAAGAAGCCACAAGTAATTATAGCAAAAGCCGTCTCAGTAAATTAAATGGGAGAGCTTCCCTTCCGCCAAGAGATTTGTATGTTCCCTGCTTCAGCAGACGCCCCCTGAACACCTGCTCTGTGCCAGGCACTATGACGGGTGCCAGGAACACAGACACACATGGGAGCTGAACCCTATCCTGGAGGAAAAACTCACTAAGTATGACAGATGCAGGACTACCACTGGCCTTCCCTAACTGCCATCTGCCCCTTCCTAAATACTGAAGTGGCCACCATGTCTATCCCTCATCCTTCCTTCCATGCAACCTCATGTGGGGACTCAGATGCACCATACCATGCAATTGCCATTACCTCTCCTTTCTTTTAAGATGTGCTGTAAGCCCCTTTGAGGGTGACTGGCACCTGCACTTCCTTGCATTCATCACTAGATTGATGCAACATCCACTGTGTATGTGATATAGGAACAGCCAACAGGGGTAGAAAGGGCTTTGGATTTCAATCCACAAGGATATGAAAGCAGCTCCCCTACACACTGACTGTGTGACTTTGGTGAAGCCATACCAACTCTCTGGACCTCAGTGTGTTCATCTGTAAAATGGATAATTGTTTCATCTCAATGGGGAGAGGATATGTAGAGAAAGCCCAGGGTTCAAGGGCAAGGAGTGTCCATTCCCTGGTAGCTTCATTTTCAAAAGCAAAGTTGCAGACAGCGGGCTTTAGGGCAGTGAAGACCCACCAGGATGTGCCCCTCCTCCCTGTCCACTCTCCCCCTCCCCCTCCAATCCCAATCTCCTCCTTATTGGGGGGGATGGTCACCATGAGCAGTTGGTACTGTTGTCCTAGCCTGAGGGAGTGTTGGTGGGTTGATGGTGGACTGCAAGCTTCAGACCCATGGATTGAGGAAGAAACTATTGAATGCCTTCCTGTCTAGGGAAATACCAGGGCTGAGCTGTCATAGCTGACCTTCTTCGTGGCGCAGAAGAGTCTACCAAGAAGCCCCCATCAGTTATACATCTGCTCTCAGAAACTCTGGCCCGTTTGTCATGTCAGATGTCATCTCACTGAAACTCCAGTTAAATTTCAATGGTGGGACACCGACTCAGTGGGCTTCTTGGTGGAAGGGCAGAGTCAGCCCATTCTGAGCCCACCCCTGCACCCAGGCCTGACGGTGTGACACAGAGCAGGGTTTTAGTGGATGTGGTTCACCCAAATATCATCATGGCTGAGCCGGGGACAACTGAGCTGAGCCATGTTGGTCAATGGCCCCCAGAATTCCTAAAGTCCAGAGAACCTATGGGAGCTTCTGAGACATCCTGGGGCAGCATCTGCTTTCTCTGAGATTTCCTGTCGTGTTCTTCCAGATGCTGCCATCTGAGGTGGAAACATCTCTTTGGGTGCCCCTTGCCAGCCCACCACCTTCCTAAAATCCCTCAGGGAGACCCTGCAGTTCTTGCCGCTTGACCAGCCTTGGTTTGAAACACCTTCTTTGTATGGGTGGCAGGTGACACAGACTCCTGGCCCTGAGCTGTGTTTTCAGCTTGTTTGTCTGACCTCCCAGCCCCACCCTAGTGGAACTCCTTCACCACTTTGGCAGAGTCCCCTGGCTGTCATACTCAGAGCTGTGGGATCAAAGAAAGGGTGAGCTCTGGGAGGGCCTGGATCACAGATGCCTCTGCCCACTGACAATCAAGGATCAGACTCCTCACCCCCTTCCCAACTCTAGGGAGGCAAAGAAACACCCGGGACCCTCTGCCCACTGTGACTCCATGAGGGGACAGTGATGGGACACCAAAGTCCTGACTCTGCTGACCTTCCTCTCCCTGATCCTTGTTCCTTCCTCATCTTGAGATGGATGTGCAGACAGGTTCCTGTCACTCGGTCATGCTTTTCTGGTTCCCTCTACCTGGCACACGGCTCCCTCCTCTCCCTCCTCTGCCTTCCTCTTTTGACAAACTTCTTAGCTCGAGGGTGCCCTGGTTTCTGGACTCTTTGCTGAATATCCCAGCCCTAGCTCCTTACGCTGCAGAGACAGCTGTCACATTGCTGACTCTGCCTTGTTTACAGTAAGGAGCTCCTCCGCTCACAGGGAACAGAACACGTCACAGAACTTGGCCACCTTGCCTGGTGATGAGCAACCACACGTGCTGCCCACAGACCTGACGACACACAAACTCAGACGCCGGGAGGTCCTTCTCCTCCCCAAGCTTTCATTTCTCTACCCACAGAACACAAGTGGTAGGACCAGGTGATTAAAACTCTCTTCCAGAGGCTTCTCCACGAGCTTCCTAAGGGAATTTCTCCATGAACCTACTTTGGACTTCTCCCCCAGAAGCACCTACTTCCCAGGCTGCTGCATTCACTTGACTCCTAAGAGAGTGGGCACGCTGCTGGTTGCATCCTGCCTCCAAGGGACACACTGGTAAGATGCAGTGAGATTGGACATGCAGCCACATGCCTGGACCCTGAGTCACACCACCTAGGAAGCCAAGCATCTTTGTGTCATCAGTCGAAGGAAATGTTATCCGGAAATGTTCTTTATTAAAGTGACATAATAAACAATTATAGTTTTTGGTTGCTGTTCAACATTACATTTTTGACATTCATCCACATCCTGACATGCAGCTCCCTTCATTCATGTTAGCTGCTGTGTGTGAGCCAGTCATATGAATATGCCAAAGCTGATACACTCTCCCATCCAGGGACGCTTAGTTCTCCTTGTAGATATTCTCCCTTGTTAGCTGTATTTCCCGCGCATTTTATTCTTTTTATGGCAATTGTGAATAAAAGTTTGTGATTTGGCTCTCGGCTTGAATATTGTTGGTGTATAGGAGTGCTAGGAATTTTTGCACATTGATTTTGTATCTTGTGACTTTGCTGAACTTGCTTATCAGCTTAAGAAGCTTTGGGGCTGAGTCTATGGAGTTTTCTAGATATAGGATTATGTCATCTGCAAACAGGGATAATTTGACTCTCTCTATTCCTATTTGAATGCCCTTTATTTATTTCTTTTGCCTGATTGCTCTGCCCAGAACTTCCAATATTATGTTGAATAGGAGTGGTGAGAGAGGGCATCCTTGTCTTGTGCCAGTTTTCAAGAGGAATGCTTCCAACTTTTGCCCATTCAGTATGATATGTGGGTTTGCCATATATGGTTCTTACTATTTTGAGGTATGTTCCTTCAATACCTAGTTAATTGCAATTCCTCAAAGACTAAGGACAGAATTACAATTTGACCCACCAATCACATTACTGGGTATATACCCAAATGAATGTAAATAATTCTATTACAAAGATGCATGAACAGGTATGATCATTGCAGCACTACTCACAATAGCAAAGACATGGAATCTTTGTAATGCTCATCAATGATAGACTGGATAAAGAAAATGTGGTACATGTACACTATGGAATACTATGTAGCCATAAAAAAGAATGAGATCATATACCTTGCAGGGACATGGGTGGAGTTGGAGGCTATTATCTTTAGCAAACTAATGCAGGAACAGAAAACCAAATATCACATGTTCTCACTTAGAAGTGGGAGCTAAATGATAAGAACTCATGGACACAAAGAGGGAACAACACACACTGGGGCCCACCAGAGGGTGAAGGGTGGGAAGAGGGAGAGGATCAGGAAAAAATAACTAATGGATACTAGGCTTAACACTTGGGCGATGAAATAATCTGTACAACAAACCTCCATGACACACACTTGCCTATGTAACAAATCTGCACTTCCTGTATGTGTACCCCTGAACTTAAAAGTTTTTTTAAAAAAGGAACAGTGAGGGGAGAGATCCAAGATGGTGGATTAACAACAGCTCAGGATTGTAGCTCCCAGTGAAAGCGCAGAGAGCGAGTGGATGCCGCACTTTCAGACGAATTTTTGTTGCCCACAGACTAGGAGATTCCCGGCGGAGGAGCCACACGGGTCGCCAGCGCGACTTTTTTGTTTTTGGCCGGCGCGGCTATTTTGCCGGCGCCCCAGCACAGCGCTTCTGGGCGCGGAGTATACGGGAGGACTCCGGCTCGGCTGGTCCCGTCCCCACAAGGAGAACAGCAATTGGAAGCGCTGAGGACTGAGAGTTTCACAGTAAGCACAGCTGAACCGGTAAGGTCCAGCGGTGCGGGGAAGGGGAATCCGCCAAAGCAAAAAAAAGAAACAGAAAAAACTTCATCACCGGGCGGAGAGAGCCAAATTGGCAGATTAACAACAGCCCAGGATTGTAGCTCCCAGAGAAAGCACCGAGAGCGAGTGGACTCCGCAATTTCAGACAAATTTCTGTTGCCCACACACAGGGAGATACCCAGTGGAGGAGCCATACAGGTCACCAGCGTGACTCTTTTGGCTGGCGCGGCTGTTTTGCTGGCGCCCCGGCGTGGTGCTTCTCAGTGCGGAGTATACGGGACTGGGTGC